>NW_004624733.1:42965951-43112641 GCF_000247695.1 Heterocephalus glaber | reverse complement strand
TTCTTCCTACCCAGGAACAAGGGATGGCTTTCCATTTTCTTTCTTTCTTTTTTTTTAATTTTTATTTTCTTTTTGGTACTGGGGATCGAACTTGGGTCCTTGTGCTTGCGCAGCAGGTGACGAAACAACTGAGCTAAATCCCTGGCCCTCTTTCCATTTTTTTATATCCTCTTTGATCTCCTTTTTCAGGGTGCTGTAGTTTTTAGTGTAGAGGTCTTTTGCTTCCTTCACTCAATTGATTCCTAGATATTTCATTTTTGGGGGTGCTATTGTAAAAGGAATTGTTTCCCTAATTTCTCTCTCAGTGAGTCTGTTATTTGTGTTCAAGAAGGCTATTGTTTTTTGAGTGTTGACCTTGTATCCAGCTACTCTACTGAATCTGTCCATTAAGTCTAGAAGTCTTTTGGCAGAGTTTTTTGGATCTTTAATGTAAAGTAGCATATCGCCAGCAAATTCTTTATTCCTTTTATTTCTTCCTCTTGTCTAATTGCTGTGGCTAATGTTTCTAGAACTATATTGAACAGGAGTGGAGATAGTGGACTGTCAGATATATGTTCTACGATTGTTTCCTCTGAGTCTGCAGCTTGCCTTTTTATTTTCTTAATGGTGTTTGTTGATAAATAAAAGTTCTCAGTTTTATTGAAACCATATTTATTATTTTTTCTGTGCCCATTGGTGCTTTTTATATTCAGATTTTGAAATCTTTGCCCTGAGATCAAAAAGATGTTTTCCTGTTTTATTCTACAAATTTTATTTTTTTGTCTTTCATATCAAAATGCTTTCTTCTGCAGTGTAAGGGATCAAGTTTCATTGTATTATGTGAATTTCTAGCTGCTCTTGCTCCATTTATTAAAAAGTTCTTTCTTTCTTATTAAATTATGCAGGAGAGCCAGGGATTTAGCTCAGTGGTTCTGCTGCCTGCCTTGCAGGCGCAAGGTCCAGAGTTCGATCCCCAGTATCAAAAAAAAAAAAGATTAATTTACACAGGAACCTTTGTTGAAACTCAAGTGACCACACATATGTATGAGTCTATTTCTGGACTATTCTTTCCGTTGGTTTATGTGTTTGTCCTTACAAACACCACAGTGTCTTGGCTACTGTAGCTTTGCAGTAACCCTGATAATCACAGAGTATAAACATTTCAAAGTTGTCCTTCTTTGAGTTTGTCTGGGCTCTTTATATTTCCATATGTGGCAAGAGAATAGCAAGTTTGAGATCAGCCTGAGCAACTTAGTGAAACCTTATCTCAAAATGAAAAGAAAATTTAAAAGGGTGGTAGAACGACTCAGGGTTCAATCCTCAGTACTGCAAAACAAACGTAGAATCAGCCTATTAATTTCTACTAAGAAAAAGTCTGCTGGAATTTTCATTTGAACAGCATTAAACCTGTAGAACAATTTAAGAAGAAATGACACCTTAACAAAATGTTTAACACTTCATGAACTTAGGATATTGCTATATTGTTTGGATCTTTATTAATTACCTTTAGCAGTGTTTTACGATTTCTAGCATAGAGCTCTTGTACATCTCTCATTAAACTCATGTATGTAGCCACGCACAGTGGTACATGTTGGTACTCCTGGTTATTTGGGAGGCCAAAGTAGAAAAATAGCTTGAACCCTTGAGTTTGAGTCTAGCCTGGGCAATAGTGAGACTCTGTCCCAAAACATCCTTTTTTAAAAATAATATTGTATGGAACACTCTTTGGTCTCTTTCTAAGGCATCTCTCGTCTGCTATTCTCACTCTCAACTGTGATGTGTGAATTCTTCATCCACATCTTGAACGGGAGCCGATCAAGGGCAGATGACCACGCTAAGTCACGGCCTGTCAGGCATAGTCCAGGCTCTTGTGTACGACGAGTGGAGAATTACAGGGTGCACCCAGCAGCAAGTGGAACGCAGCTGCACCTATGGAGGTCACGGGAAGTGGTGCTTGGGGCGAGTCTGGGCCGACAAAAGCTGAGGCACAAACAGAAGAGTGGTCCAGGGTGACAGGAAAGCAAAAGCACTGCACATAGGTCCTAACGCAAACGAGCCAGGCTCTCAGAATTGAGGGCGTCTGCACCTTCGCCCAGGTGCCTCCCCTGAATCTCGGGGTGTGACTGACAGGCGTGACCGACGGGGCGCTGTGCATCTCAGGGGCTCTAACACGCGTGCTTGTCCCATAATTCACTCTGATCTTAATTACGTGCACAACATGTACTACACATCCATGAGCCCTTCCTGAGGTGAGACTAGGGTGAAGCTGACTGAGGGTCAGAGTAGAGGGTTCAGCGCCCATGTGCTCTTGTCGGGAGCACCAGAGATCTCCCGGGATTTTGTTATTTTATTTTCTACCTTAGGACAACGGAAGGAGGAATGACCACAGGGTGCTGTTTAGAATTAAATGGATGGAAGGGAATGAGTCCTCAGCTCCACTGATTCCAACTGCACGGAGGGACCAAGCTGACCCCATTACTGAATGCAACACACTCCTCCCCTAAGCAGGGAACACTAGGTACAACATCGTTCCGTAGGAAAGAAGAATCATGTGCAACAGTCTCTGTGACCAACGTGCTCCTGGCAGTTGCGCACAGTTAGCAATACCCTCAAGCTGCGTCCACTTGGAATCTCAGAATGTGATGTTAACTGAAACAAGAATCTTTGGACCCGTAATCAAGGGAAAGATTCTGAAATGAGGTCACCCTGGATTAGGGTAGGCTCCAAGTTCAGCAATGGATGTACTGATGAGAGAGAAAGAAAGACACACAAAAAGGGGAAGGCCCTGTGAGGACGGAGGCAGGAATGTGTCCCCAGCCAAGGAAAAATAAGAATTGTCCGCAGTGACCAGAAGCAAGGAGAGAGGCAGCTGATGAAAAGAGCTCACTCTGCTGACACCTTCATTCCAGACTCCTGGCCTCCAGAGCTATGGAGGGTGAGTGAGTTTTACGGTATCCAGATTGTGGTAATGTTACAGCAGCCACCTCCAGATACTAACATAGCCACAGGCTAATGAAACGTAGAGACACTCTGATACACACCCGAAGGGATGAAAGAGCTGCATTTTGAGGGTGCAGGCGGGAGTCCCCCCTTTCTCTTCCATCACACTTTTCCTCCACGTGTGGGGACCATCTCTTTGCTGGCCTGGTGACAACCAGCTGGAGCCCTGCACTGGGATCCCTTAGTAGAAAACTGGTGCCGCGTCAGTTCCTCGTCTGTAGTGAGCCATGTTCTGCCCACTCCTCCAAGGCTGGCGAGGAGGGAGGAAAGGTGTCCACACCTGACCCACTGTGGAGCCTCCTGGGTGTGGGAGAGATCCAAACGTTAGTTCTTTCCCTGGCCAAGTGCTTCTGGGTTCTCCTGCCAACACCTGATGGGAAACTGTGGGCTTCGAATTGGCAACACCTCTGAGGTTGGCTGCAGAAGACCCCTCGCTGGAAGCTCAGCCGCCAGACCCTGGGTCTTGACAGCTCCAGGCAGCCTCCTTCCAGAGTCCAGGCCCCAGGGGAAGCCCACACCTCTCACAGTGCCAGACTGTGAAAGCAGGCTGTTCCCAGCACGCTGTTTTCATTACAGTGACTTTAAAGTAAAAACATCTGGAAGGTCAATCCCCCTGAACATTTTACCTTAATGATTTCCTTGTATTCTTACCCTTTGCTACAAACTTTTAAACCATTTTGTCTAGCTTCCCTTCTTCCTCCTTGTCTCTCCACCTCCTCCTCACACAAAGCCAGAGCATGTTAAATTCAAATTCTAATATGGGGAGTGATATTTTTATGATCCTACATTCCATCCTGCAATAACATGATTTTTCTTCATGTGGTCAACTTTTGGTCTGAATCTTCCATTCAATTTCAGTTTTCTCATGTAGGTTTGTACATCTAAAAAATATCCTTGCTAGGATTTTATAGTTCTTGTAAATGCATTTTTTTTGTATTTTTTTCCTTTTTTTTTGGTACTGGGGATTGAACTCGGGTCCTCCTGCTTACAAGACAGGTGGCAGAACCACTGAGCTAAATCCCTGGCAGTCAGAATATTTACATTTTAAAAAATATTTCACAGTATACAGCAGGCTCCAGAAGCAAAAGTAAATACGTAAAACAATAAATTTAAAATTTAGTATATTTAACCACTTTAAATGATTTTGTCAATCCTAGTAATTTATTTCCAAGGTGTCTTAAATTTTCTAGATATACAATAATTTCATTTAAAAACTTTTATCTGCCTTCTCCCAAATATAACTGGCTGACATGTTTCTGCCTATATCTTTAAGCAGCACCTTTAGAATAGTCTTGATTTAATGGTTAAAGCAGACGTGCACTTAAAAAAAACTAGTGCACGCAGGCACGAGACTGGCTCTCCCTGCAGCATTTTAGGCACCCACGCAACACCCTTTGGTCACGTCCGCCTCGGGGGACCCTCGCCGAGCGGCTGCCCCCTTTGCCTTCTCTCCTCTAACAGCCCCCCACTTCCTTTCCTCAGGCGTCACGGTCTGCTGATAGTTTTAATGAAAATAATGCAGTCTTTCAGTGGTTAGAATGAGATTTGCCCTTGGTTTTGATAAATATATTTGCCTTCCTTAACATTGTTCCTCTATTTCATTTGGCATTTTTATTAGAAATGCCTGCTAAATTGCATTAAATGCCTGAGTGCATTTCTTAATATAGCCATGCGATTTTCCCTTCATAAATGTTCTATGATTTCGAATGACTTTTCATGTTGGAACAAGCCCTATATGGTCACAGTCCTCACGAACGTGCGTGTATCTCATTATCTTAATCATGAATGGGTGTTGTATTTTATCAAATGCTTTTTCTTCATCTATTGAGATGATGATATGGTTTTTGTCCTTGACTCTGTTACTATAGTGTATTACATTAATTGACTTATGAATGTTGAACCATCCTTGCATCCCTGGGATAAATCTGACTTGGTCAGAGTGTATGATCTTGATGACCCTGTGTATTTTGTTTGCCAGTATCTTGTTGAGAATTTTTGCATCTATGTTCATTAGGAAGATTGGCCTGTAGCTCTCTTTTATGGTTGGGTCTTTCCCTGCTTTTGGAATCAAAGTAACACTTGCTTCCAGGAATGAATTTTGGAGTATTGCTTCCCTTTCAATTTCTGGCTGCGAGGCCCAGGTTGCAGTCCCTGACCTCCTGCAGGATTGAACTCTGCAAAGTTCTACTGCAGATTCCAGTTGTCCTCCCCCCTAAGCGAGTCCAGGTTTCTATGGGAGGTGCTGATCCCACCAACTTACCAACCATGGTTGTCCAGTGTGCCTTTATTGCAGAGATTTTCTTCACTTTCCCACTGGGCTTCAGTTTTCATGGAGAAGCCTTAGAGAGGCCCTCTCTCTGTTGTCCACTTCTGCTCTATCTTCTGGGACTCATAACCATGGCCTTTATGGCCCCCAGGCACCTTTGCAGTTCGGATTCAGATACCTCACAGCCCGAGGGGTGTGGACCTGTGAGGAGCGGCTGCTGGCTCTGTTTTACTTTTTTTTTTTTTTAATGTTATGTTGTTAGTACACTTTTAAAGCTGTGTTGTTAGAATATTTCATGGTTGTTTTGGGGGGGAGGATCATGTGTCACTAGCACAGTGTCTCCAAAGCTGGATTGGATTGATAGGGGGAAAGCACCTTTCCCTGCTAGGGTGGGGGTTTTTTTGTTTTGGTTTTTTTTTTTGGTACTGGGAATCAAACTCGGGTCCTTACGCTTGCAAGGCAGGCGGTGGAACCATTGAGCTAAATCCCCAGCCCTCCCTGCTAGTTTTGAGAGACTTCCTCTTGGCTCCCAGGAGGAAGAATTCCCTGATGTTGACACCTGTAGCCACCTTGGCACAAATGCCTTGTGGTGCGGGAAAACTCCCAGTTCATTTGATGTCCTCTTTTCCTCTGCCATCAGTGTAGACTTAACTCCCTTATGCCCAGAGACCTACTGGGACCAGACTCCCAAACATTGATGTTTCCAGTGTGTCAGGCAATCTGAACTTGCAGGTGACGCTCAGATGCTCTCCCATAAGAGCAGTGACTTCCTTTTCTAGATGGTGGATCTTCAGGTTGATAATTCTGCCATTTTCATTTCATTTTCTGAAAGTCAGAGGTGGCTTGTGAAAAGTTAAACAACCTGCTGAACGAGAAGGGTCAACCCTCACCCTAAACTCCCCTACTCAGAGCATCGAGTGAGGACTTCATTGGATTTACAGCGGCTCTCTGATTTTTGGTAGTCCATCCAAGTTTAGTATATGTGCCACCACAGCGAGCACTGGTGGTCCATCCAAGAAGGGAGTTTGAAAGTTGTTGTGTATTATTCACAATTGTGTGCTCATGTCCTGCCTGAAATACCATGACTGTTTATGAAAAGTATCTTTAATAAAGGTGGATACAGTTTGAAAAAAATGTTAAGGCTTTGGTAACTCTTAGGGATGGACTAAATGCAATTTGTATAAAGAGACACGCATGACTGAGGGGTCGGAGGGAATGTTGTGGTTTAGATCGATAATGTCACCCAAAGCCTCATGTGCTCAGAGGCAGGGCTTGGGAAGATGATGGAATTATGGGGGAGCTACAGCTGGCTTGCGGTTAGGAGGTGGGGTCTGATGGGAAGAGGGAAGTCACCAGAAGAGGGGCCTGACGTGGAAGGGCACATCTTCCTTCTGGGCCACTCGCTTCTCTGCTTCCTGACCACCGTGACACGAGCAGCTCTCCTCTGCCCAGGCCCTTCCCTCGTGCCACTCTCGTATTTAGGACAGCTGAACATGGACTGAAACTTCTGAACTCTGAGCCAATATAAACCCCACCTTCTTTAAATTGCAGGTGTTGGGTATTTGTTCCAGCGATGAGAAAGTAACTAAGATATGCAAGGACCCCAAAATGAGCTTTTCATAATGGTGGAGCCTTCGTGGCTTCTCAAAGGTCCAGCCTCTTTTGGTACTGCCTTATTATTATTATTATTATTATTATTTGGTAGTAGGGATCGAACTCGGGACCTTGTGCTTTCGAAGCAGGTGGTGGAACCACTGAGCTAAATCCCCAGCCCTGGTACTGCTTTTTAGGTGTAGGACCCAGGGCCTCAGACATGCTAGGCAAACTCTACTACTGAGCCATAGCCCCAGCCCAAAGCCCACCTCTTAATGTGCACTGGGGATTCCATGTGCAGCACGTCCCTTTGGACAGTCATGTTTATACCACAGAATCCCCTGAAGTGTATCCTTCCACCCTAGGGGACCTGCTTTGCTCTGGATCACTCCACCTTCAGAAAGCCCTCCCTAGCCCACCCCAAGGTGGCAAGAGAGCCCCAGCCCTCCAGGCTACCCTCCACCAGCTGCCTCACACAGACGAGGGCCAGCTCGACTCTTCCGCTTCGTCCCCGTTTCCTGGAGCACATGACCAAGAGCACAGAATGGGCCAGCCCTGAATCCTAGCCATGCTGCAGTCAGGTGAATCCAGAGGCTGTGTGGGTGGACCCAGGCAACAACCACCCTCCCAAAGGACGCTCAGGAGCTGGTCCCCAAAGCTGGGAGAGCTGGGGGTGCTGCTGCAGATGCTGCCCCGGGGTCATGGCCTCTGCTCCTCGCTGTGGAGATGGGACTCATCTAGGAGGATGGAGGACAGGTCTGAACCTTGCTAGGACCCAGGACTCCATCCTGTTCTCACCTCCGCTATGGCCCACGGAGGCCAATGTGGGACAGAACATCCTGATCTCCAAGCAAGCTGTAGAGACCCCAGACAAGAGGGCATGTGCTTGCTTCTCCCTCCCCTCCCGGTCTGTGAGTCTGTTAGCTCTCTGTGACTGCCTGCCTTCGCTCTGGACCGAGCAGTCCTGGGCACTGCCTGTCACCCTCCCCCCTGTCCACCCCAGTCCCTTCCCTGGCGCCCACCCCGAGCTGTCCAGCTCTCTGCCTGCTTCCCGATCACTCTTAAGTACCAGGAGGGCCCAGGTGGTCTGTCCTCACTCACGTCTGCACAGGGCAGGCATGGAGTGTGCCCTGCACAGGGGAGGGAAGGGGCAAGCGCATCCGCTTGGAACCCCCTTGCTGCTCTCCAGTGTGACAGACCACGCCCTCGCCTTCACTCCCAGGGATCCTCGGTGTCCTCCAGAGCTCAGGGACACGACAGATATCTCCCCCAAGCCTGGGAGCCCTGGTGGAGCTAGAGAAAAGCCAGGGGATGGCCAGACGGGGCACATAGAGCTTTCCCTGAACGACTGGAAAGGAGCCGCTTAGAATTTCAGGATTTTTTTTTTTTTAATGAAAAGAGAAGAAAGGAAAAAAAATCAGAAAGCACCAGATGGCTCAACACAAGCAAATATTGGGCCAGTTCTCGTGATCTCCCTCGGGAGACGGGGCTGGAGCGCAGAGCAGGGAGGGACGGCCGGGAACCAGGCGGGACCCAGGCCCCTGAGTCATGCGGGGGCTCGGGCTGCAGGCCACCTGGGCGGGAGCCCGGCTCTGCCGCCCCCAGGTCTGGGGTGCAGCTCCCCTGGGAGGCTTCCCGGGGAGCCCTGCCTGTGCTCGAAGCTGGGGGTCCCTGCCTCCGGCTTTAGCTGTAGGTAAACCCGGGTTCGAATTCCGGGGCTCTGGGTCTGAGGAAAGGTGCTTTCCCGTGTTCGGGAGCCTCGGGCCTCCCCTGTCCAGCCGAGCCCCGCGGTCCTGTGCCGCGGCTCGGGGTCATCCTGCTGGGTGCTGCTCTTTCGCGCTTCGAAAAGAGCCTGGCGCACGGAGGGCGCGCGTTAAGAGCAGGGACCAGGGCGGAGTGCGGGTGCAGGTATCTTGGGGCTGTACAAGGGCCGTGGTAATCCTCAGCCATTACCAGGAAGTGGGTTCCACCACCATCCCCATTTTACAGATGGGGAAGCCGAGGCACGGGGAAGCGCGCGCCTACCCAGGCTTCACCCTCGGCAGTGGGTGACCGGGATCCGGGCCCAGGCGGCTTGCTGCCCCAGCCCGACGCCCCGGCGGCGCAGTCGGGACTGCCGAGCCGCCCCTCGCCAGCTGCGTGGACTCCCGGGCCCCGGTTCCCGCCGTTGCCACGGCAACCGGGGGCCCCACGGGGTGTGGGCGGGCGGGAGCAGGCCCCGCCCCTTCCCCCCGCCCCGCCGGAGCGCTCGCGGCTATAAGGGCCAGAGGCCACGGAGCACGAAGCGCACGGAGCGCCGGAGCAGAGCCAGGATGTGCGGTGAGTGCGGCTGCCCGCGCCAGCCCGGCCCCGTGGGGGGTCTCGGGGCACTGCGGGTGCCCAGCCTCAGGCTCCACCTGGTGGGAGCCGGGCCTGCCCCCCGCGCCCCGAGAAGCGCTGCCTCCGCTCAGCCGAGTCGGCCTCGCTGCGCGCCGGCGCACGGTGCACGACCCGCGCCTCCTCCCGCGGCGCGCACGGAGGGAGGCGGCCCCACCTGCGCCCTCCGCCCGGCTCTGCGCGGCCTGCGGTCTCCTCGCGTGCCGGAACGGCTCCTGTCCGGGAAGCGCGGTTCTGCGTTGACGGCTCTGTGCGAAAAGAGCTCTCAGCGCTCAGTAACTGTCGGGAGCTCGGCGAGGATCGGCTCCGGCGTCCACTCCTGGGCCACCGGAGCTGTCCTGTTCCCCTGCGGGCTGGGGGCGGCGTGGCCGCTGAGCGCACATCTGCAGTTCCTTACGCTTCAGGCTGGGCCGCCTCCGCCGCTACGGCTGCCCGGGGAGCCAGGAACTTCTGCTGGGACAAAAGGTCACTGTGCTTTTTTCTCCGGAGTAGGATTTGGTTACCCACTCCAGTCCCCGGTGGCTGGAGAACCTGGTGGGACTTTTGAAGCAATGAAAGGCGCCTCTCTGACTTCGCTGAGGGCTGCAGGGCGGGGTGTGTCAGCTGTGAGCCCTGGCCAAGGTCTGTACCGGCCTTGTTTTGCAGGCCAGTCGCCTAGGAAAAAGGAATGACTGGCCCAGGAGTGGGCAGCCACTAGGAGAGGCAGCCACCCCGGGGAGCAGGCATCTGTTTAAATTCCTGAAGGCTCGGCCAATCCAAGGCCTTCCAAGCATCACTGACAATGTGTAGGCCGCCCTGGGGTGTTTCTAGGGACAGAGGTTAGCACAGGTGGCAGTTTTGCCGGATCTCAAAGCCCTTCTGAGCTCTTCCGTGCAGCCTTCAAGGCCTTTTACCGCTAGGGGCCTGAGCACCAGATGTGGGCAGGGGGCCTTCCAACTGGAAGAGGCTCCCCTTGGCTCCTGGTCTCAAACACCCCTCTGTGCCCCAACATCCCCAGCTTTTCATCCCGATTCCTTGTTGCCTCTCTCTCCCATGTCTTTCTGAGCTTCGAGGGACTCTACCGCCTCCAAACTCTCAAAATCACAGGTTTTTTTGTTGTTGTTCTGCTTCTTAAAGGGCTACATGTGTGTTATCTCTTTGGGTTGTAACCAACCTGTATGTTCACATCTTTGGGGCTCAGCTTTGCCTGTGTGTGGGAAAGGCTTTGAGGTCACCAGGGGTGTCCAGGGGTCGAGATCAGCCTTGGCCCTTGGGGATGGCCCCTGGGAGCCAGATGAAAGAGGGTGCACTGGACTAGAGGAGCAGGCTCCTGATCTCACTGGTGGGGTGGGGGTGGCTGTGCTTCTCAGCAAGGAGTCACTCAAGTAGCTTCCTCTAGGGAAAGTTGTTTCCTCTTCACGTAGACTCTCAGGAGAAAGTCTCAGCTTAGCGCCACTGTGCCTAACACCTCTCTGACACCTGCCAAGCACCTTTCCCCAGGGCAACTGCCACCAGTTCAGAGCAGGTGGCAGCAGCTGGCTAGACTTGAATACATTGGTCTGGTTTTTTGGATCGTGGACTGCGTGTGTATGGCAAAGGATTCTGGTTTTCCTTCTACGGTTGTTTTCTTTTGTAATGAATTCACCTAAATTTTTGAGAATTGAACTAGTTTTACAGGAAAGTGGAATAACTGTGCTTTTGGTACAAGGATGCAGCAAAAAATGTAACAGTGTTCCCAGAAAGACCTACCTACCATCTTCACTTTACATGGAGGGAAACTGAGGCCCAGAAACTGAGGCACACCGTGTTTGAGCAGGAATTGTTTTATGTCCTTTCCCTGGGCCATGCCTGCCACTGCCATTCAGAGCAACCTTAAGATCAGATCTCCTGGGCCGTCCTGCAGGGGTTAAGACTAAACTCCTTCCTTCCTTATCAGTTGACAGCCATGCTCAGATTATGTCTTTGCTGCTCTTCCTACAGAAGCCCCGGACCTGACAGTAGTTGATCCTCCATAGTCGGAGCAGATGCACCTCAGAAACTTCTAGTATGTTAGAGTAGCTGGAGCGACTCATAGGGGCCTGTGTTCGGATTTGTTGATAAAGGTGCTGGAGTTCAGTTGACTGTCCCCCAGTGGAGAATTTACTAAACTCCCTGCTCCCTCCCTCCCTTCCTGCTGTGGAGAGGCCCTGTCTCCCAGCCCTTCAGTTTCATAGTTCACACAGGTGTGTTCCCCGCTCCAGGAAGGGGCAGGTGAATTAGGGGCTGGGGGTCAGTCAGAGACCCATAACAGTGAAGGTAAATCTGCCACAGAAGCGAGGCCACAGAAGCGAGGCCACAGTAGCCTGGCACTCTGGGGCCACCACGCAGACAGACCTTTTTGTTTGATAACATAGTTTAAACATTTTTTAATTAGTTGCCAAAAACAAAATTAGTTACCAAACTACAAAGTGGGGAGAATTGACATCAGTGGAGTTTTTTTACTTTTCCTGAAAAAAATCTGAGGATCATCCTGAGATCCTTAGTCAGTATTAAATAGTGCGTGGAGGTCCACTCCACTCCCTCCCCGTACAGAGAGAGGGTAGCGGCGTGCCAGGCTGGAGGTGCTGCACTCTTCAGCCTCTGCTCCGTGGGCACAGTGCCTCCTTCCCTTATCAGATCTCCTGTGCCTCCTTCCTGAAGGACACTTGTTTTAGCAGTTTGGTTGTTTTTAGGGTTTTCAGATTATCCAGGATAATCTCACAGTTTAGGGTCCTTAATTTACTCTCATCTAGAATGACCTTTTCTCACAAAAGGCAGCCGTTACGGATTCTGGGGATAAGAACCTGATATCTTTGAGGGTTCTCCTGCAGTTGGATTGTGACTTTCGTGTTCCTTCCTCCCAAATAGTCTAGTGTTGTGAATCCCGGACGCATGAGTCTTGGCCTTGAGCATCTCAGGCAAAAGTCCACCAGCATCCCCTCCCACGCATACCCACCCCAGTGAGAAGGTGACTGTAGGCCTGAACTGCACACCCCTGTGTCTTAGTCACTTTCCCATTTCTGGGGCACAGTAACCCAATACCCACAACTTAAAGGAGGGGAGAGCCACAGTCAGCAGGCACCAAGTCAGAAGCAGATGGTGGAAGACATGGCAGAGGAGAGCTGCTCATCTCGTGGCAGCCAGGAAGCAGAAAGAGGGGAAGGAAGGAAGAGCCCTCCCAAGTCATGCGCAGTGACCCACCTCTTCCGACCAGGCCCCACCTTCTAATAGCACCCTCGGCTGTGAACCCCTCAGGGGACTAATGCACTGATGAGCACAGCACCTCAATGGTCCAGTCACCTTCCAGAAGACCCCCGAACACATGAGGTGCTGGCGGGACATTCTAGACCTAAACCATATTACCCTCCTTCACTGGCACTGTGCCACAGGCCCAGGAGGCTCAGACAGACTACAGTTTCTTTAGGATTCAGCTGCTGTGTCACAGGGCCATGCCATTCCCGGATCTTGCCCTCCTTGTGTGTACCATATTCTTCTGTTCATCATTTCTTTGCAAGAAGCAAGGTTTTTCTCTTAGAACCAAGAGGCCAGAGACACACGTGTGCATACCAATACACATACACGAGTGTGCACGTGCACAGTCTGTCGACTTGCATAGTAGTCGTTTGAGCGAGCTCATCGAGGACTTAGTGTGGACTTGCCTTTTGTCTCAGCTGGGATAGAGCTCCTATACTGTGACAGCTTGGGAAATGGCAACCCAGGGAGATTAAATGGCTCAGATGAGGGCTTATGTTTCCCCTCCTTCTTCCACCTCTCCAAATCTCATCAAATATGACGTCCTCTCTCCCTTGGAGGGAAGTGTCATCTCCTGTGAGGATAAGAGTTGAGGATACAGACTCTGGGACCTGGGTGCACGGTAGCTAGGGTTCTCCAGAGAGCAGCACCAGACAGCATGAGTATAGTTACTCAAGAGGATTAACCAGGGAGGCTAGCAGGATCAGCTCGGGGAGTGTCCGTAGTGGCTGTCCCTGTGGTCAGAGGCAAGAGAGTCCTCAGTGGCCATCGGCACACCGGAGGATCAGAGGATCCAGGAGCTGCTCAGCCCAAGGAGATGGGAGCCGAAGAACAAGGGGGGGGGCAGCATCAGTCCCAGGTCGAGGGTCTGGAAGCTCCCTGGAGAGTTGCCAGTGCACGCCTGCGTTAGAGTCTGAAGAAACTGGAGGCGATGTCCAAAGGCGATGGCAGAGCTCTTCCAAAACCAGCGTGCGTCCTTCTTTCCCCTGTTCCCCGTACCGGCCCGGCCGCAAGCCTGCTGGTCAGGCCCACTCACATCCAGCGTGGATCTTCCCCACCCGATTTGTTGGCCTGCGTGTCAGTCACCCACAGGCACACCGGCACGGCCCCTGACCTGCTGGTATTTCTTGACCGACTCAAGGTAAGTGCGTGATGAATGGCCACAGGGCGCTTGGCTTGTTCTCTCCCCACGCCCCGCAGCCTCGCCCAGGTGAAGTCTCCTCCCCGGTGGTGTGCTGAGTAGTGGGCTCTCCGCCTGCTTTGCCGATTGCTGTGGTGCCAGCACTCTCGCCGTGCTGGTTTCAGGTTGTCAGTGTGAGGCCTAAATGTGGGGTTTTGAACAGTACACAGTTGGTTCCCAGAGGCTGCGACCAGCAGCTCCTGCGGCACACAGCTGCCTCCTGCAGAGTGAGGTTCGCGCCCTGGGATGGAGGGATTGCCCTTAGCAGCCTGCTGGTCAGGGGCGCCTCGGTGCTGGCCGCCCCCCTCCTTCCAGCTATGATATGCTCCTCCATTGGCCACTTTTATCTGTCGGGGGTTTCCCATATTCGTAGGAACTTCTGGAAATTTTATGATATGGCAGGACCTAGTTAACACTGATTTTAAATGGAGAAACTTTTTTTATTTAGCAAAAATAGCTTGTAAGAGAAATTAACTTGAGGTTACACACAATTTGGGAGAAAATTCTAGATGAATTCACAATCTCAGTTAAGTAATTTAGTCTGATTATCTGCCTTTAATTTTCAAAGGAAACAGTTCCTGCTGAAAAAAGTTGGGGCTTCTTTTACAGCCAAATTTTGGCAGTTTAACAAAGCTTTCTTTTTTTTCTTAAAAGTTTAGTTTTCTTTTAATAAAACGAAGAGTATATGGCACTTCCTGCTTCATTTTTTGTGAAATCCTAAAATAACATGGAGATCAGGAACTTTTCTTTTAAAAACAGAAACGCCTTGACCGTGTTTGCTGCAGGAAGCAGAGTCCGCTGTTTCCTGGTGGGTTTATCTGTCAGGGACTTTAACGCAGGAGTCTCAAGGAGGCCCCGGCCAGGGAAGGAGTGGCGGAGCCGAGGCGCCCCCTGACCTGGGCCATGGCCCCTCGGGTCTCCTGCACCGGGCGCCAGGCCTCTCTGCCTTGCTCTGGGAGCCTGGCTGTGGGCCGCTTGCTTCAAGGCACGGCCACGTTTACTCTGGTTTCTTCGTGAGCCACCAGGAATTGTCATTCCACTTCATCCACCGCCCAGCAGCCTTTCCCGGCCTAGGAGAGTGAGGAGCGTGCAGGAGAGGCCACGTGCTCTGCAGCCCTCGGCCGGTGCCTCCCCATTCCCGGGGGCCTCACCGGGAGAGTAAGCCGGCCCGCTCTTCCCAGCACGCACGCGCACATGCACACGTGCGCGGGGATTTTCTGAGCGTTCCTTGGGGCCGTGATTTCCTGCTCGGGTAGAGGGTGATCCAGTTGAGGACTCAGAGTACCAACTAATCTACATCGGGTTCACACGGTAAAAGGTCAGCCCCTTCTGTTCCGAGAAGCAGCGCATTTGGTGGAAAGAGAGCCTCAGTGTGGGAGTGCCCGGCCCTGCTGGGAGGGCACAGACGCGGAGCGGGGCCGCCCGCCGCCCGCCGCCCGCCGCCCGCCGAGGGGCTCCTCTCACAGCCGTGGCCGCGTGTTCGCTGGGAAGCCAGAGTGAGGAGAGAGTCTGCAAGGCAGCCCTAATGAAACCGGAATGTGGGCCGCAGCCTGCCCGCTGTGAGCTAGCCTCCCTCCTCCCCCGGCCCCGAGCTGCCGGTCCCCTCCACCCCAGCAGTCCAGGCGGAGAAGGCCCTCGGGGCTCAGGGCTCTTGATTGCTCTTCCTTGCCAGGCCTCCGGGGAGCTCCCTCCGCGAGCTGGCCGTTTTGTCCTCGGTCGTCTGGGTGAGCCCTGAGTTTCAGGGCCCTCTGGGACCTTTGATCCTGAGTTCCTGGGTGGTCTCTCCAGCCTGGCACAGACTGCTGAAGCCCCAGGCCCCCCGGCGAGGTGAGGCCATCGGGCCACAGCCCCTCGCAGGGCTCCTCAGGAGGCCCTCCGAGTTTGCCTGTTTCTGTCACTCCATAACATTTCCTCACTCCCTTCACCCGTTAGTTTTAAGATGGAGCCTTAAAAAGCTGTCTGTAGCTCTGGGTGCCGGGCGGAGGAGGTAGGCACAGGGCGGGTGTGTTGGCTGAGCTGGGCCCTCCAGGCAGCTCTCGGAGCCACTGGGCTCTGTTTCGCACAGGGAGTGTTACATGGCTCAGGGCTGGCTGTGCAGGGATTGCAAGGTGCGCCTCTTCTTTAAAAAGTCTCGTGTATTCTACTTCTCAGGCTTCCCACTTAACTTCTCCGTGCTCACGGCCTTCTTGCTGTCCTGCTGTCAAAGATTCTGAGGGTTTCCCAGGAGCCCCAAAGCCTGCATGTCTACCCCAGCCAGTATCCAGCCTCTGCCATGCCGCGTTCCTACCACTCCTGCATCCCTGGTCGTTTCACTCACTAGGTGAAACTGCTCTCACCTGCTCTGGCCCCGGAGCCTGCCCTCTATGGGCTGCACAGGACTTCCATGTGTGAGAAAAGGTGTTAACAAAAGCATAGCGCCCCTCGAAGCCTTCCTTCCTGACCTCATGGGAAAGACTGAGAGGCTCAGGAATGGAGGACTGTCCCCTAAAGTAGTCTAGTGTCATCAAAGCCCCATCATCTTGGCTTTTAAAAAATCTAATCAATCTGTGGAGCGGAGCCAGTAAATGGTGAGAAGTAGAGGTAGAGGTGATGAGTATTTGAAAAGGATGGATAAAAGGAAAAGTGTTCAGAAGAGAACGACTATTTTCACTGCAGGGTCTTAGAACTGTGAGCCCCACGCATGACTGTGCGTAGCTCAGGGCATCCCACAGCAGTGGAACCGGGAGGTCAGATCCTTCAGAAGGATGGGGGTAAGGGCGGTGCAGACTGAATGGGAGGAGGGGTTGACACCAGGCCGAGGGGCAGCTGTGGCACAGGGTTAGGAAGAGAGGAGGAATGCAGTTGGAGCCTGCTTTGCTGTGGTCCTTGGGGCCTGGTGGGGAGGGCTGGAGTCGGAAGCAGGGGTGTCCTGAGGTGGGACGTCCTGAGGTGGGGCGTCCTGAGGGGGCTCTCAGGGCAGAGGGGTGCATGCCAAGGAAGCTCTGAGCTCTGAGCGTCCAGCACTGGGCAGGCATCTACCCGCAGGCCGAGGCCTCTGCTGGAGTGATTTCTCATGCCTTGGGTGGGAGCCTGCTGACAGGTAGGTGAGCCCAGCTTGCAGTCAGGAGCCGGCCGTGAAGTCCTGAGGAGTTCAGCCCTAGAGCCTCAGATGCTCCACCCACTCGTGAGAATGGAACTCTCGTCTGAGGGCGTTGTGAGGGTCAGGCGAGCGAGGATTGCCACTTGGAGCTCTCGGTAATGGTGGTGGTCGTGGCCTGTGCTGCCGCCAGCCAGCAGGGTTCTGGGCCCTTCCCGAGTGTGTGCAGAAGGCTGCCCTGCCTCGGGGTCAGCAGAGTGTGTGCAGGCCTGCGTGGGAGCGGCTTGGGCATGGAGCTCTGCGTTTGAGGGCCCAGCAGTTAACCCTGAACGCTGGCTGTGCCCTGGCTCAGCAGTGCCCACCTCTCCAGCCTCTTTGCTCCACATGAGTTGAAGCAACAAGATCTGCCAAGGGTTCTTCAAACATCTGCTCATCTCAGGCCCAGCTTCAGGGCCACTTGTCTTTGCCTCCCCATCCATTCATTTACTCACTCTTTCATTCAGCAACTACATATTTAGCAACTCACATATGCTGGGGAAGGGTGCTGAAGATGCAGAGAAAGGTGCAGTCCCCCACCCTCATGCAGATGACAGTAAGCAGAGGGGCAAGGGAGCAAGTGCTGCGTGGGAATTGACAGGGCGATGTGGCCACCAGAGACTGCGCGGGGGACTGCAGTGATTTCATGGGTGACCTGTCAGCTGAAACCTGCAGAATGAGTGGAAACCATCTGTGTAAAAAGCCAGCCCTGGGCTGCCTGCCCCTGACCCAACAGGAGGTCCTTCTCCCTGCAGCAGAGCCCAAGGGCTCCCGATCTGTGAGGGCCACTCTGCACCTTGGAGCTCCCAGCACGGGAACAAGGCCCTCGAGAGAGAACTGTTTAAAGGATGAATTAAATCCTGCTCCAGCCACAGCCGAATCACACATTAGGCTTAACCACTATTTCCCCAACGTGGAAGTCCAAGAAGAAACAACAGCGAGGTGGTACTCGTTCCCCTTGGCCTAACCGAGTGATAATTTCTCCAATCTGGCCATGTACCGCAGGTGCACACTGCATTTGGGCCAACAGCACCCTAGGAGTAGGAACTTGCTACGTGGCAGGCACTGTGCTGTGTGCTTAAGAAGACACAGCACTCTGAATTGTCGCAACTGCCTAGTGAGTAGAGGCTGCCATCCCCTGTTTGACCAATAAGAAAAATTTGTTACCGGCGTCCAGTGACCTGCCGGGGGCTACAAAGCACACAGGACCGGTGGGCTTGGAACTGGTATCTGGCCCTGGCCCCAGACATTGGCCACCACACTGCACACCTTGCTGTCATAGAGCCAGGAGTGGCCGAGGGAGGACGGAGGCCGCCTAGGTGGAAGACCTTGAGGTTCTTCCCCGGCCGGGTGGGGACGTGTGCACACGTGGTCTTTCTGCCCTCTGTGGCTACTCCTGCAGGTGCAGGGCATGGGGGCCACGGTGAGGTCCTTAGCTGCCTGGGCTCAAGAGGTGGCGGCAGGAGGGCTGGGCCAGGGCCCGGCCGCGGGGAGCTCAGCGCTGTGGCCCAGCAGGCCTGATTAGAGGGCTGGAACAACCTGGGAAAGCAGAGCCTACAGAGGTGTGGCCGGATGTCCCAGGGCCTCAGTGTGACTGCTCCTGTCCCTGCAGGCCCTCGGGCCCCTCAGGGGACTGGCTGTCCACACCGGAAGTCAGGTTGAGCCAAGGCTCTGTTGCATTTGCCGCTGTCCACAGAGTTCGTCCTTGTCAACCCTCGTGTCTTGGCTAGGATGTCATCGTTCTGATGGAGTGAGGTCATTCCTTTCTAGTCATCTAGATAACTCATGTATTTACCAGTGTCTGATTCATAGAGTGAAACGTTGTGAAATAGCTCAAGCATACAGATATACATACAACGGGAAAAGGAAGTTTCTGCCCCACAACCAGTAGCCACTTCTCAGATGACAACTGCTCCCTGAGGCTTGGGTGCCCTTTGAGAAATACAAGTGTCCCCTGGTGTCAGGGAGGGTTCGTTCCGGGACCCCCATGGATATCAAAATCCATGGATGCTCACGTTCCCTGTGTAAAATGGCATAGAGTTTGCATGGAACCCACACACATCCCATGGTATACTGTAGTCATCTCTAGATTCCTGACCATACCTAATGCCATGTAAATGCCGTGCCAGTCATTTTTATACTGTGTTGTTTAGGCAGTCGTGCCAAGGGGAGGTCTGTATGGATTCAGGACAAGACGCAAGCTTTTTCTCAGATATTTTTGACTCACAGATCTAACCAGTTCTGGGTGGAAAACATTCTGGGGAAAAATTCCAGCAAGTTCCAGAAAGCAGAATTTGAATTTGAATGAAGCAGTGTGTAGCCGTGGTATTGAGTATTGCATACAGTAAGTGTGTGTCAGAAAGAGCTGGAGCTGTAGGTCAATGGAGCACTTTCCTAGCATGCACAAGAGCCTTGGTTAAATCCCCAACACCAAAGAAGGAAGGAAGGAGAAAGAAAGGAAGGAAGAGAGAGAGAGAGAGAGAATACACAGGAGGCTGTGTGCAGGTTGCACGCACATCCCAGGCCAGTTTATAAAAGGAGTGGAAACAGCTTTGGACTTTCTGCAGGGGTCCGGGGTCCGATCCCGGTGGATTCTGGGCTCTCCCTGCACTGTGCTGCAAGCCGCTGTCTCACCTGACTCAGCTTCGATCTGCACACCTCACTGCGCCTCGCGGGGGCCGCTGGCCCGATGGCTCTGGGTACTTAGCTCGCCCAGACATGTCCGCAACCTTTGGTGGCCACAGAGGACCCCAAGAAGCTGTGCTTTCGAGCCCACACTTGCACCTCTGCGCAGGTGGCTGTGGGACCCATGTCCGGAAGTACAAGAGCTCTGGAAACATGTGTACACTTTTAATTTTAAGAGATTGCCAAATTGCTTTCCAAAGAGGAGGCCTGAATTTAAACCATCACTTATCATCAAACTATGATCTCCTAGGTTAAAAAAAACAGGATTCTCGTTGTTGCTTTTACTTAGGGATGGAAGGGATTCAAAAGGGAATTGTGATGAGAGAAATTCCTGGGAAGCAGCTTTATTGTATCCTTGTCAAATAATAAGAACTGTTCATAATAATTAACCTAAGTGCTGCTTCACCTGCCTCAGCTGAGTGCAGAGCGAATCCAGCCAAGAGGATGAGCTGCTTTAGGAAAGAGGCAGTGCTTCGTTATGGAAAGAAATTTCATGTTGAAAACTCAATGTGTGCCTTCTTGCGCAAAGCCCTTGCTGGCAGCTTTCTCTCTGCAGTCAGCTCCTAGACGGTGCCCAGTGGCCACCAGGCCTCCTGCTCTGCCTGAGGACAGAGACCCTTCAAAGCTCCACCCTCCAGGGCTGGCTGCCCCTCTGCTCCTCCCGCAGGGCCATTGTGGGTCCCACAGGCCAGCAGAACCGTGTCCCAGACGTGGTCAGAAGGGCAGTGTAGCTGGGGCACAAGGACTTGCAGAAGAGATCTGGAGAGCTAAACTGCTGAGGCTGCTAACGAAAACAATTCAGATTTAAAACCTCTTCAGTCTGGCTTGGTAGTGTACTCCTGTAATCCCAGCATTCTGCCAGGCTGAAGCAGGAGGACACTCAGCCCAGGCAAGCCAATGACTTAGCAAGACCCTGTCTCAAAATTTTAAAAAGTAGACATAAAAGGGCTGGGGATGTAGCTCAATGCAAAAGCCCTTGGTTCAATCCCCAGTGTCCCCAAAACAAAGCAAAGTTTGGGAAGCAAGGACAATTATATTGAGTTGTTTCGTCCTTCTCATAACTGTCTGCCGTAGCTAGATGATCTTTTATTATTTATTTTATTATTTATTATTTACTGTAACTTGGGTATATCACCCAGGAAAATTTCTCACTGCCAGATTTCAGCTAAACATAGATTTTGGTGATGGCTTCACACATCTGTAAATAGACTAAAGACCATTGAATTTTATGCTTTATTTATTTTTTATTTATTTATTTATTTGTACCGGGGATCGAACTCGGGTCCTTGTGCTTGCGAGGTAGGCAGCAGAACCACTGAGCTAAATCCCCAGCTTGAATTGTGTACTTTAAATGAGATAATGTGGTGCTTTTATAGCTCAAGAGAGCTGTGAACAGGTTTTAATGCTGATAGTGAAAGGTAACTTTTTAAGAAATAAGTAAAGTGACGGACAAAATGCATCTAAGATGCCTTTTTGGTCGGAAGTGTGGGTCCTGCAGTGTGAGTGCCTGCTATAGGCCGGCACCTCCGCCTGGTGAGGGGTCCACACTGCACAGGCTTTCACCTGGCCTCGAGGAAGACAAAAGTAGCTTACTGTCAGAATTGCCGTCAGCCATTTTTAAAAGAAGAACACCTGTAACTGCTCAGAAAGCACCGTGCGCATAGTTTTATATCTGAACTATGTATGTGCAAATTATCCCGTGTACAATGATGTGCATTGTGTAAGAATGCTATATATAGTTCCAGTACTGTTTAATTTGGTGGCCTACTTTCCCACCAAGTGTGTGTAGGTGACTTTCAGTAAAGGAAGCCTTGGTACGATGGGATCCAATATAACATTCATTCTCTGGAGCTTGGCCATTCAGACTTAAGGACCTGACTCTGAGCTGCTTCAGGCTGGGGACATTACAGGTGGGGTAGTATGTGGTGGTGGTCGGCTCTTGTTATCCTTGGGCAGGCTGTTCTCTGTTGAGGGTCGTCCTTGGAAAAAGTTTAATCCTGGTCAGATCTTCTTCTCGCCCCAGCAGAATGTAATTGGGGAAATAAATCTTTGACCCACATGATGCTCACCCTGGGGCAGCGTTGCCCAGTGGTTAGAGCCTTTATGCCCTGCAGCCAGGGCTCCTCGGTCCACTCTCCGCTCAGGATGAGTCCCGGGCTTCTGTCCCAGAAGTGAAGAAGAAAGAGGGGCAGCGCCATGCTGAAGGCTTTGGGTGATGGCTGTGGTGGGCCCTGTGCCCAGGGCCTGGCACGTGGTATGCTTTCAGTAACTGCTGACTGCTGAAAAGACTGTTTACCACTGTGACCTGAGTGTCTGTGTCCCCTAAGGTTAGTATGTTGGAACCTCACTCCTAGGGTTGGTATTGGGAGGTGGAGCCTTTGGAAGTGTCAGGTCACGGGGGCAGGACACTCGGGAATGGAATCACGGCCTTTAGGAAAGACCCGCAGGGCGGGACCTGATCCTTCTACCAGGGAAGCAGAGAACGCGGCTCTCTGCAGACCCGGCCCTCAGCAGACCCTGAGTTTGCCAGCACCCTGGCCTTGGACTCCTCAGCGTCTCCAACAGTGCAGAGTAAACTTCTGTGGTTTATAGCTTGTCCTCTCTGCGTAGCCGTTACAGCGTCCTGCGTGCACTTGGCAGTTCCTGTGAACATGCCTGCACCCCAGGAGCCTCTTTCTGCACTAGCGCTTTCCTCCCGGAATACAGATGTGTAGTTACTCTGTTCCACACAGGTGTTGAATGACCGTGTGCCAAGACAGAGAAGAGTATAAAGATGTAAGTGCCAGCCTGTGCCCTTCTCTTAGTCTGTTGTGGGTACTTCCTAAGTGTTGACTTGGCTCACGACTCTGGGGGCTGGAAGGACCCGACGGCATGGTGCAGGGTTCTGACGAGGGCCCCTGGCTGCTCGACAGTGTGGCAAAGAGGCACGAAGGGACACGGCTGCCACGCGTGGGGGTGGCCTCATTCCATAACAGCCCACTTTCCTGAGGACTGATGCGGCCCGGTGAGGCCCACACCGGGGACAGCACCACCTGAGCCCGGAGGGTGCAGCCTTGTCACCGCACCACCTTCCACCTTCCACCTTCCACCTTGTCCCACCTCTTGTTGGGACGAAGCCCTTTGCGGGGCGGCCCACATCCACCGTGGTGCGCTCGTCAGGGGAACACACACAGCCCACTCCTGTTGGGAGCCAAGAAAACCCCTTCTGGGAGGTGGGCTTGCGACTGAGCTTTGAAGTGGGCAGGTGTTCCCAAGTGGGGACAAAGAGGAGGAAAGGACAGAGGGAGGGAGGGTGGACGGGGCATTAGCAGAGCAGGAGAGACTAGATCAAGGGTCCATAGTTGCAAACAGACAGTGGAGGACTTTGGAAAGACAGAAACGGCATGATGGCTATCGGTCACTATTTGGAAAAATACTATTTTGAAATATAAATACAGAAAATGAAGCCAGATCAAATCTTCCTGCCTTGCTACCTACCTTGCAATAAGGGTTCTCCAGGGGCCGGGGGAACCTGAGGTAGATTTGTTCCTGCTGTTATTACAGTGGTGTTTACTTACACTCACACCCAAGCCGCGCCATCGAGTGGAAGGCAGAAGCAAAGCTCCTGTCCCTCCTTGCCACAGGGGCCTGCGGACCTCCTCGTGACTCCCCAGGCGTCTTCTGTGACAGTCAAAGCGGAGGTGGCACTTCAGAATGTGCCTAGGCAGTTAGGTTCCTCTGCTAACCTTTGCAGACTGTCCCACACTGAAAGTATCTTCTTGCAAGTGCATCCAGAGGGTGCATTCTCTGTAGTGGGGTTGCAAGGCTAAGAGGTGGAACACAGTTCGGGAGAGCTTTGTTCCTGGGGCAGCTGAGTAAACACGTGTCCGGAGCAGGCAGGGAGCGTCATTCTTCTTCAGTGATCCCAGGCAGGGCGGCGTTCTCCTCTGCAGGGAGCCCTGGAGCCCTCCTGAGATGCCACCTTGTCTGTTTCCTGAGAAGTATTTTGCTCTAAATGCAATCTGAGTGTTTTCTTAACGTCACATATTTTTTCCTCTTTCAACAGGAATTTTCGCTTACATGAACTACAGAGTCCCCCGGACAAGGAGGGAGATTTTTGAGACGCTCATCAAGGGCCTGCAGCGTCTTGAGTACAGAGGCTATGACTCGGCAGGTAGGTGCCACAGGTGACCTGGTGGTCGCGGGCATTGTGTGGACGTCACGTGGCCTCTTCTTCTCTCACCCATTTTCTTCGTGGTGGCACTTCTCACAACCTGGGCCTTTTTTCTGGTAGTTCTTAATGTTTCTTTTCAATATAAAAATAGCAGTTGTTCATTAAAGATATTTGAAGACTATAGAAAAGTGCAGAAAACTATAGAAAAGAAGAAATAAAAGTTTTAAAACCTCTGTGAAAAATACTCCACATTGTGTTTTCCAGTAACAGTTCTTGTTCTCCGGTATAGCTAATCACAGGATAATTACCTAGGTTTCAGGAAATCTATTTTGAGAGAAGCCACAACTGTGGCAGTCCTTCACGGTCAGCCAGGAGAAGTGTGCTTGGATCCTCGGGCTTGGCCACCACACCTATCACCAAGGCGACAGCAGTGCTGGCGAACCTGTGGCACGTGTGCCGCAGTAGCACAGAGCCCTTCCTTGCACGCCGGCCAAGTCGCCCCAGCCTCGCTCATCCCAGGGACCGAGCATCAGATAACAGCGCACTCTGGGGCTGTGCACAGGCGACTAACAGATGGCCCGAGCGCTGCATGTGTTGCTCTCAGACTAAGGAAGTGTGATCCAGGGTTTGACACAGTACCAGCACACACACAACAGCAAAGATCACGTTACTTGTGCAAAAGCACACCGAATGCAAACTTTTACCTTTCAATACGAAGCTGTTTTTATCATTGAAAGCTCTTTTATTTTAAGACAAAAGATGTTAACGTACGTGTTGTTTTTTCTTCTTTTTTTTGGTACCGGGGATTGAACTCGGGACCTTATGCTTTCAAGGCAGGCGGCAGAACCACTGAGCTAAATCCCCGCCCCTACGCGTTGTTTTTTCTAAACTAAATCTTCAGTATTCAGGTTTAATTGCAGGGTTGGCACTTTGCAGTAAACTATGTAGGTTTTGGGTTGCAGTTTGGACACTCGGTCTCTAAAAGGTTCGCCGTCACTGAGCTGTAGTCTCAGTCAAGGGCATTTGTCCTCTGCTCTTCGCATTGTGATGTCTTGTCTGCTACCTGCCCCCTACTGGTCTGCCTTCAGCCTTTTCCCTGACTTGCTTTCTGTTAAGAACTGTTAGGGATATGAAATTACCTAGCTCTCCTTTTCTCTTCTGGCTGCTTAGTTAAAAATGGGAAACAGGTTAAATAGTTACCTGTTGGTAAGTGGTGGAGGAGACCCTGAGTCAGCTATCCAGCGGAGAATTGTGTGGCCAGTTAGAAAGATATTTAGGAAGAGGTTAGGATAGTAGAAAAGTGAAAATATATATGTAAAATTGCAGGGGCCAGGGAGGTAGCTCAGTGGTAGAGTGCACTCCGGTGTGTGAGGGGACCTGGGTTTCCTCCCAGGTCGGAGATGAGTCAGTCCCACCCCTCCCTGCACAGACAGCACTTACACCCAGTGCCTGCCACGGCAGTGGAGCTGGCCCTCAGTGTCAGTGGGCCCCTGGTGCCGGGGACCCTGCAGATGCTAACACGAGCAGACGCTCGGGTCCCACATAAAACGACGCAATCAAACCCGCCCACATCTTCCTGTACACTTTAAATCATCACTTGATTTCTTAAAATCCCTGCATTCCTTACAAGACCTAATACAGTGGGCATGCTATATGTAAGTGGTCGTTACAGTGTTTTATTTAAGGAATAATGACAAGAAAAAGCATTGTATGTGTTCGGTACAGGTGCAGCTGGATTTGTGTGTTTTTAATATCTTTGCTCGGTGGTCGGTTGTCCGGTGGGTGCAGGAGCATGGGGTGGAGGGTGGGCTGTACCTTGTGCTGAGGGAGACAGGAGGCACATTCCACTGGAAAAGTGCTCCCTGTGGTTCCAGTTTCGTGACATTCCAGCAGAACTAGTCTGTTGTGGTGCAAATGTGGACAGTGGTTCCCCTCTAGGGTGGGGAAATCGGGTGGAAAGACAGATGATGGGATTACTCTGCATCTTGCTGGGGTGTGGGTCAGGATAGCGTGCACACTTTCCAAACTCACTGGTGAGTGCTTTTTGCTGTCTATGAATTATACTTCAACAAAAGATTTAAAGTGTAAAGAAATGAATGTTTAAACTACAGGTGTGGCCATTGATGGCAATAATCATGAAGTCAAAGAAAGACACATCCAGCTGGTCAAGAAAAAGGGCAAAGTGAAGGCTTTGGATGAAGAACTTTACAGTAGGTGGAAAATGCTTTTTGTGGGCATAACCAGTACAGAATGGACCCCCTGAAAGCTTTTATTCTTACAGCATTCACCACTAAAAATATGAGTGTGTCAAAGCTTGAATGAGTAGCACATTGAATGAAACCACATTGTAAAACTATTTCACCGAGTGTGGGATGGTTTATTTTAGGTAGTGGCACATGGAGAACTTTTAAATTTTTTAAATTTTTATGTATTTATTTTAATTTTTCTGGCAAATGATACTGCTTTTTTACTTACAGTAGTGATCTATCTTTTTCTTTCATTCTGCTTTTCCCCCCTCTTTTTTTGATGCTCACGATCAGACCAAGGTCCTTATTCGTGCTAGGCAAGCACCCTTCCAACTGAGCTTCGTGTCCAGCCGCATTTTCTTTTCACAGGCAGTTTGTGCTGGCTAAGAAATGAGTTGCATGCTGATAAGAACGAAGTAAACTTGGTCTTGAGTTAGAACTAAGCAAACTTCAGTGCAGGTGTGGCGCAGACCCCCTGGGCAGGGCGTGTGGATCGATGGCGAAGAGTTGCTGTGGGCATAGCTGATGTGCCGTGATGTAGCGAAACCCTTTTATCTTAACAGTTTGGTGTCAATGGTCGTTTTTAAAAGGCAGTGAACTGATTTTTCTTTCATTTAGAACAAGAGAGTATGGACTTGAAGGTGGAGTTTGAGACGCACTTTGGCATTGCCCACACGCGCTGGGCCACCCACGGGGTCCCCAGTGCTGTCAACAGCCACCCTCAGCGCTCAGACAAAGGGAACGGTATGTAGTCTGGCCTGCGTCCGTGTCCCTGCCTCATCCTACGTGTCAGGGATGCTCCGAGCAGAGTGGGCTTCATGCCCGCCTCTTCTCCCCGCCCTGTCCTCCCACGATAATCCAGGCATTCCCTCTCCTAAAGCCCTGGCACTGGCCCTGGGCCTCAGTCAGATGCAAATTCAGCTGGCCCTGGGGTGCTGCTGACCTCCTCGTGCCCACAGGAGCCTGAGGAGACTGCCAGGAGGGCTGCTGGGACTTTGGAACCAGCCTGGGAGGGGCTATGGGTGTGTATTAGCCCATTTTCCACTGCTATAATGAATACCCAAAGCTGGTACTGCACAGAGAGAGGAGGCTTATTTAGCTTGCAGTTCATGACCAGGTGAGGCCATCTGGGTGCTCTCTGATCAGGGCCCCTCGGCTTCGGCCCAGCATGGTGGAAAGGTGGGAATTGGCTGTGTGCATGCATGAGGGGCCAAGCGAGTGGGGTGGCCTCACCTTGGAGCCCACTCTCACCAGAACTAACAGGGGCCCTGAGAAGGGCATCGGTTCCTTCTGAGAGCTCAGCTGCAAAGAACTTCCCCCTCAAAACCCTACCACCTCTCACAGCAGCAGGCTGCGGGTCCAGGGCTCCAGCCCCGAGAGAGGCCTGGGATCTAAAGGGAAGGCGTGCACCTTCTTTGTCCGCCTACACCCACCTGCTTCCCCAAAGGGAGTGGTCCTGAGTGAGGGCAGGTGACACTGCTAGTCTCGGTCAGGGTCCTGGGTGCCTGCTCCAGCAGCGCAGAGCTTACAATGGAGGAGGGGCTGCACCTGCCAGCCCCAGAGCAGAGCACTTCCCAGCAGCAACACCCTCAACTCAGCTTGCTTTGTGTTGAAAAATTGAGAATTATTATACATACAAGTCCAGTACTGACTGGCAGTGGACCAGGGCCACAGAGCAGGGAAGGGGCACTGCTCGTGGCAGTCTTTGCTGGGTTTTGGGCTGCTCAGCTCTGCCAACTTCCTCTCATGTCAGCCTCAGATCACGGGTCCACGCCACTTGCCAGATGGCTCTCCATGCTGTGGTTCCCTTAAATGACGTCTGGCCTTCTCCTGGGGAAGAGAAGAGCAGGCCTGGAGCTCCCAGGGGCAGCTCTTTCGGGCCCTCAGGCCAGGGTGCGAAGGCCGCCTACAGTTTGGACATAGTGAGGTGTGAGAGGATTTCATCTTTAACTCCTTCAAGGGCAGGCAGGAGGGTGAGAGTGAGCTGGGCCATTCGGATCAAGCCTGGCCAGGTAGAGGCCCTGGAGACCCATACGCGGGTGTGACGGGCGCGGTGTGCCCCAGAGAAAAAGATTTCAGGAGTCGGCCAGGGTCCCCATCCTGAGACAGCTCCTGGTGTAGTGCAAGCCCTTGCCTCACTTCACGTTCAAGTAAGGATCAAAACATGAGAGTAGTTCATTGCAGGGCTTCCTGGCAGCACTTAGCTCATGCAGTTCCTCCTCATGAAGGGATGCCAGGAAGAGCAAAACCTCCCTGCTTGGTTCCTTCACCCACTGTGGGCCAGGGTACCCAGGGCAACACTGCAGCACGGGCAGGAAGGCCAAGTGCCCCACGCCGACACGAGGTTGGGAGCGTGGTGCAGCTTCTCTCCAGGGCACTTCGAAGTGGCTCGCCAGCCTGGTTCAGGGAGCAGAAGGCGCACGGAGCAGCTGCAGGCAGCACTGGGGCCTGGGATTCCAGGGTGTCTGCCTGGTCCGAATCTGGCCGGGGGGGTTTTGCTGGGGGATCTTCCCTGGCTTGGTCCTGAACCACGCAGCGTCCACAGCTAAGCAAGAATCCTGTAGCCAGGATAAGGACAGCAGAGCCTGTGGGGCCGAGGACTTGGCCAAACCCCGCGTCATGCAGTGTCGGCTGAGAAAACACTGCCAAGACCATGTGCCCTGTGAGGTTGCAGTGTAGCTCCGGCCTCCCACCTCCACCCTAAGGTCACAGTGAGCCCCACCAGAGACCCCCACTTCAGTGCAGACAGTAACTCCTGCTGTGGCCTCAGAGCAGAAAGCCTCCAAGAAGTCCCTCTGAGCAAGTGTGGGCTCCTGCTGTGACTCAGGATGAGTAACTAAAAGCAGCAAAGCCAAGAGCAAGGGCTCCTCCGTGACGCTGGAGAGCGGGGAAAATCACACAGACGTTTTGTCAGGGCTGCGGGCCTCATTCAGTGGGGTGAAGCTGTTGGTTCAGTCCCACAATGGGAAAAGAAAGCTTTTGCAAGGAAAATGCGAACTCTAGGGAATAAATAAGTCTAAGATGAAAGAAAAATGTGACAGTTACGAAAATAATGTAAAGAAGTAATCCCACAATAGATATGATGAAAAGCAAAACCCTGGAGAAAGGGAGGGAGACAGTCAGTCAAAGAGATCCAAAATATGAACTGCCCCCCAAACAGACAAACAAACAAACAAACTGAAGAGCAAAAAAAGAAAAACCTCTACGGAGCTGTGGCCAGACCAGCACGCCCGCTGGAACTGGGCTCTCTCTCTCTCTTAAATTTAAACTTATTTTTTGACTGATACATAAAAACCCTAAAATTGTACATGTTTACAGGGCACCGTGTGATACATAGTTCAACACATAATGGTAATGTTTTAAGCATAGGCCTGTCCTACTCAAGCCCTCTCATTTTTTTGTGTGACTGCACGACAACAGATTTTCTTTAAAAAAAAAAAAAAAGCAGAAGTTATGGTGACCAACATAAAGAAAAAACCAACAGAAAAAGTTTTAAAATGTGAAACAGAAAAAATAGCGGAAGAAAAAATTTGAATTGGAGACACAGCACAAAAGGTCAGTGAATAATAGAGTGTTTTTGAAGGTACCTGGTACCTGATATCCAGACAATCGCGGATAATTACCAGATCCCGAGGAATAGGGAACCCCCATCCAGGATGAAGGGAAGGGTCTACTGTCCTCCTCCACTGTCAGTCCGGGTAGTGCCTGCCCTCCTGCTCCTCACTCTTCAGCCACTTACTGAGGCATTGTGCTGGTGACGCAGAGGAACCCTCACCCCCTGGCCTCCCAGGTCTACGGAGGTCCCCCCTGTGCAGGGAGCCCCCACAGCAAGGGGTGTGCCCCGGGGGCCCAGGGTGGGAGAGGCTGCCGGGCTCATCCGGCTAGAGAGCAGCACAGGAAAATTGGGGAGCGTAGGGACCTCACAACTTCAGGGGTTTCCCCTAAGGATTTTAAAGTGAAACTCAGAAAGTGTTAAACTCAAATATTTTTATAATACAGTGTGAATCAAATAAAGCACATCTGCAAGCCATTAGTTTGTGACTCCTTTGAGTCAAAGTCCTGGTGGAAAGGACTGGAGTCATTTCTGGGCCATGATGAGTTACTTATCCCTCACTAGACATATTTGAAAATCCTGTAGAATGCAGTAAGAACTTTCTGCAAGTTCAGGCTGGTGGTCTTGTCACTGAAAGACATTGCAGATACCAGTCCTGATCACTGTGAACAAAGCTTGCTTAACAGAAGTCTTTGTAGGAGTCAGTTTCCAGAGTGCTTGCAAGCCATCAAATCATTTTCTTTCACATCTGACTTGAACTTCATTTCTTGGGTTTTTTTGTTGTTTGTTTGTTTGTTTGTTTTGGTACTGGGGATCGAACTCGGGACCTTGCGCTTGCGAGGCAGGTGAACTTCATTTCTTGACAGCGTTTTCCTCTTCACCAAACTTTTCTTTCAGAATTTGTTGTCATCCATAATGGGATCATCACAAATTACAAAGATCTGAGGAAATTTCTGGTAAGACATTTCCCTGGGCCACGTCTGGATCGAGTGGTCTTGATTTCCCCAGAAACTTCCCAACCAGCTCATTTCCCTCCGCACCAAGTGCAGCAGCGGAGGGAGACTCACCCTCGGCCATGTCACACAGCATCAGCCTCAGCCCCCTGAGCCTCCCGGCTCAGATCCTGCCTAGGGAGAAGCCAGGGCATTCGCATTTATCAAGGGCGACTACAGCGTCAGAGACTCAGAGTAGCATGAATTGGTTTCAGTGAAGTGGCCGCGGGACTCGTATACCAGCTGGAATGCGGGTGGGAAGTCAGACGGTGAGTGTTCCGGATATCGAAAGCTTGTATGGTGTCGGTCGGGATGTGGTCAGTTTGATCCAACGTAAGTTATCATTTTGACTGCTGGTATTTTGCAATATCCAGATTACTGGCAAGGACAAGTTCCCAAAGAAGAATGATCTCAAGGAATACTGAGATGACTCAGAAGCACTTGGCTGTGTGATTCTGGCAAACACTTTTTGTCCCTTCCCAGTTGTACTTGTTCTCGCCTTAAGTCAAATCAGAAGGGACCAGAAGGGGTTGGCCAGGCCAGCATTGTGCAGTGACCATGATCTGTCACCTCATGTCCAACCCCATGTTCCAGGAAAGCAAAGGCTACGAGTTTGAGTCGGAAACAGACACAGAGACCATCGCCAAGCTGATCAAATACGTGTTTGACAACAGGGAAACTGAGGACATTACTTTTTCAACACTGGTCGAGAGAGTCATTCAGCAGTTGGTGAGTTACAGGTCCTATTTTCCTAAATCATTCCTTTATTCCTTCATTTTTCATAAGCATTTATCAGGCAAATTTGCACATAATACTAAGGATGAAAGGACTGAGGATGAACGATGGCCCCCCTAAAATGCCTGCCCTTGGGGTGCTACATCCCGTGGAGTAGAGAGTGCTGTGATGTGGGCAGTGACACCCAACAGCAAGGGCCTTGCGGGAGACAGGCAGGGAAAGTTGAGCTGTTTGATTTTAGAAGAGTGCAAACCTACGGCCCAGAGACAGGAGAGGGTTGGGCCTCCAAGGGAGGATTGTGCTTATGACAGCATACGTAGCAGATAGCAGAGCACGTCTCCATGCTGAAGGGAATGATCTGGGGGAGAGAGCAAGAGAAACTGGATGTCCCACAGGGCTAGACCCAGGGAGCAAAGTCCCCTCACACTGAGGAGACTGTCCAAGAGGCGGCCCCTCCCAGGAGGAGAAAGCAGTTTCAGTTGCGCCCATGCCTCCAGATGGCTCCAGGGGTGGGCATCCCTGCTGGGCCCGGTGGGTCTCCCCAAACACATGAGGTTTATGCTGCTCGTCATGAAACTCACAAGTTCTGGTCTTTGCCACTGCAGTGTGCTTCTGTTTTGTTCTCTCCTGTCCTCTTCCTGCACAAGCTGCTCCTACGTTTGGTGCCCCGAGTGACCGACCCCAGGACTACCTGCCAGGAAGAAGGGTCGGGAGACTGCCCGGGCAGCAGGCTGCAGCAGCTGCTCTGTGCAGGATGGGCACCCTTCACCCTTCTCTCCTGTGCTTCCAGGAAGGCGCGTTTGCGTTGGTTTTCAAGAGCTTGCACTACCCAGGAGAAGCGGTAGCCACAAGGTGAGGCCGATTCATTGAGATCTCCATAATAAATAAGTGCATGAGATGAAATCACCTGGCTTGAGGCAGGATGGGAGGGTAGGCCCTTGGGCTAACTGGAAGGCGCTTTGCTGGATCTGAGGCACAACTGTGGCTCAACCCAGAGAAGGCACCCCACCATCTCTGTCACCGGTGGTACTACAGCACCTAATTTTTTTAAAAAAAAAAAAACCAGAAAGTTGGATTTTTGTGAGAGATCTCCAGATTTTTAGATGTTGACAACAAATTCAAATGAAAAATGAAACTGTACAGTGGGGCCAGACCCTGGTTTTGCGGGGCTTGAAGCGTATCCAGTTTTGGAGATGTCCCTCTATGTAAAAGCAGGCAAAATTATGAACATGGAACTGAGAACCAAAGTGCACATAGATTTAGACTCAGTGCTGGAAAGCCCTTGAAGGCTCAGAACTTGTCCTTGAAGGTCTCATCACCTTCATGTCAGGGGCATCCCTGAATCAGCCCGGAGAGCTGGGATCAGACCACATGTCCCTCGGTCCTACTCCCTTCCGTGGTGCCCAGCACCGCTTGAATTCACAGAAGCAGACTGAGTGCCATCCTGCAGTGTTATATTTCATATTCCATCCAGTGTTTGTTGAGCACTCACTGTGTGCTGGTTCCTGGGGACCTGGTGGCACCTGACCCGGTCTCTGCTCTTGGGGACAAGACGGAGAAGGGCAGAGGGTTCTGATGATCTGTGATGGGGCTGGCAGGGCCTGTGCCCCGGGAGCCAGGGGGAGCAGATGCCATCCTAGGGGCAGACAGCAAGAGCATCGTCTTACAGGATGAGACAGCACTCGGTGGGGTGTTGGGGATGGTGGAGGGCAGAGGGGCTCTGGGGGACTTCTGGTCTCAGAGTGTGCCTACAGATGTCTGCCGGGGCCAGGCGTGGAGGACAGCAGGGCACAGCTGGGGTGCACGTGGCCCCTGCAGTTTTCACGCTGGTAGGGCTTGGACACGTGGGAGGAGGATCCACTCTAAAGGGCCATGCTGGGCTGCAGGCTTCCTGCTGAAGCCCAGGGGAGCCAAGGAGAGTGCTCCTGAGGTCCTGGGAGGCTGAGACAGAGGCTGAAGCTGTCCTTCGAAGACTCTGAGAGTAACTGTGCAGGAAATGATACGAATTTAGCATGATTTTATTTTTCCTAGGACTGGAACTAATTTAACATTTAGAATTTAATTCCTTCTAATTTTATCACAGAATTATAAAGTACTGATTGGCTGCTATTAAATTTAGAAGGCTCCTTAAAATATGACGGTATCTGCTATTACTATTTAAAATGGCTGCAGAAGGCAGCATGAAGAAGCAATATCGCTTTATTTTTCTAAATTGCCTATTACTATTGGCTCTGTAGCCTCCCGGACAATCTTTTGGATATCTTGGGAGAATTCTTTGTCTCAAAGTCTCGAGAAACCACAGAGTTCAATCTACAGCAATAAGATTTGGGGGTGCCATTTGCCAAGAAGAGTAGATAAGCATACACTTCCTCACAGGCATTATTGGGAAGGCAGTTGGAGCTAGTTCTCTGTGGACCTGGAACTGTCTCTGATCTGCTTTAGTCACAATAAAAGACTCCAAAATATTCAGGGTGCTCACAGCACCTGTATCAATGCTACGAACTTTCCACCATACTTCAAGAAGTCAAAAGAGGGATCAAACAGATCAACTCTACTGGAAACCAAGGCCTCTTAGACCTGAGCAAATATTAAGGATCTGCACTGAGTCAGGTTAGCAGACCAAATGCATATATGTGGGCTGGATTCAGGTTAATGGACAATTGTTCATTAGTTCATTGATCTACATTTGTAGGGAATTGCCTGAGGTAAAATATTGCCCCATTATACTGCGTTAAAATGTCTGATACAGCTCTTATAAATGGTCTTATGAAAACAGTCTTAGTGTGTTTTGAGTTTTTTGCTTATTTGTTTTGGTGCTGGGGATCAAACTCTGCACACTAGGCACATGCTTTACCACTCAGCTCTGACCCTAGCCCTCTGTTCTCGTCTCTGTAAGTTAACATGTGGTGGATAAAAAGCTCACATTCCTTAGTAACTATAGGCGTCCCCCTTACCCAGTTTTGCTTTCCAAAATTTCAGTTACCTACGGGCAAGATTCAGTGGGAAATTCCAGAAATAAGCAATTATAAGTTTAAAATAGCATTTATTATTACAGTGTATTGTTGTAATTGTTATTAGTTACTGTTAGTCTATTAATGTGCCTGATTTATAAATTAAACATCATAGATGTTATGTATGTATAGCAAATCTTTGATATATAGGGTTTGGCACTATCCATAGTTTTAGGTATCCACCCAGCAGTCTTAGAACATATCCCACAGGGGAAAGGAGCAACTTTACCTTCCTGGATTCTAAGAATCGGAGGTCTCGAGTATGTGAGCTACAGAAGTGATCCTCCCGTTTTATGCGCATCCATTATAAATTTTATTTGTATGTTGTAATTTCTAAGGAGGAACAAAGAAGTAGATTTTAAAGGCAAGATGCCATTAAAATTCGTGGAATAATACCGTAAACGCATTCACTAGTAGAAGTTGTGGATCAGAAGGGAATATCATAAAGCCCTTCCACTGTGCTCAGAGAGCCAGGTGCTGGCAGGAAGGAGACCCGAGTTCTCCCTTGCTCAGCTACAGAAATTCCCCCAAGATCATACCCGGGGAAAACCATGGTCTCTTTCATGACCAAGTTCGTGTTGTATAGGTCAAAGATTCTAAACTTCATCTATGAAATGTCACTCAGGCAGAGAAAACCACCTGGAAATTGCCTTAAGTAGCCCACAAAGCTGAATAGTCTTCCATCCGCATCTCCAGGGGTCCTGGAATCAGTCCTCCTGCACATATCAAATCCCTGGATGGTCAAGTCCCTTATAAAAATGGTATAGCTTTCCTGTAATCCTAGCTACTGAGTCAGGCCAATCATAGTTTGAGGCTAGACTGGGCAACTTAGCAAGAGCCCGTTCTCAAAATAAAACCTAGAAAGAGCTGGGGAGGTAGCTCAGTGGTGGAGCACTTGATAGCATGTGTGAGGCCCTCTGTTTTGTTTTTAATCCACAGAGAGAGAGAGAGAGAGAGAGAGAGAGAGAGAGAGAGAGAGAGAGAGAGGGAGGGAGGGGGGAAAAAGGGAAGGATGAACCACTTGCCCTGAAAAACATAAAAATAAAATGGCATAATATATGCATATAACTTAGACATATCCTCCCATACACTTCAAGTCACTTCTAGATTACTTATCCTAACGAAATGTGTTATAAAAATAGTTGTTATACTTTATTGCTTAGTGAATAATGACCCCCCAAAATCTGTATGTGTTCAATACCAAGGCATTTTTTCCAAATACTTTCAATCTGTATTGGGTTGAGTCTGGAGGCGCCAGCTGAACACTCAGAAGTCCCTAGCTGGGGGCCCAGGAAGCGAGAGGACACCTGAGCTGGGTGAAAGGGGACACAAATGGGAGTCTTCGGCTGCTCCTGGGCATCGAGCGCACCTGCTTTTGCAGAGCAGGGCTGATGAAGGTGGAGCGGAGACCCTGTGCTCCTTACACTGTCAGAGTTTGTTCTGATGTAAGCACCCAGCCACTGCAACCCACCCGGGGGTGGGGTGAGTCACCTGTGGGGATTCGTGAGCTGCAGGAGTCGAGAGTCCTGCTAAGCTGGGAACGGGTCCGCAGGCTGTGGGGCAGGTGGGTGACACAGTGTTCGTGAGCTGCATCACATGCTGGCCTGAGGTCCCTGACCGAGCCTTGGAACATCTGTGGTCAGGGTGTCCACCCTATGGGACCCAAACAATTCTCTGCTCCAGGGATAGGGCTGGATTCTGGGACTCCACCTCGGGTGCTAGGAGGACACCCAGCCCGGGGTGTCGGTGGCATGGCTAACGATGCTTGCTTCTCCCTCCAGGAGAGGCAGCCCACTGCTCATCGGAGTGCGCAGCAAATACAAACTCTCCACGGAGCAGATCCCCGTCTTATACAGGACATGTAAGCTTCCCCAGGCAGACCTGAACAGTGAGGGCCAGTGTCTCAGGCTCAGCAGCTGCCCTGGGCCACCAGCTGCCCTCTGAGGTGGGCAGGCCTCTGTCTGACTGGCACTCAGTTGGCATGGGCCCCAGATCGAAAAGAGTTTATGCAGACTCAGCTCCATCTTTCTAAAAGCTTTTCATTGAGGATATTTTCAAACAGACAGAAATGGAACAGCATGCAGCTCGGCGTAATGGCCAGGGTACCCTGATCAAGCATTTCTTCGGCTTGTTTTTGCTTGCCATTAAAATGCTCTTGCAGTGGTGCTGTGCTATTTGGGGAGCTTTTACATGATTTGGCTGACACAACCAAAGCTAAAAATTGCAAATTTCTCCCACGCATATTCAAAGGGGAAATGGGTTCCTTGCCACATGTTATGCAAATGAAGTAGGCTCTGGGGGTTTGCAGTCGATTCCTTTATTTACTAGGCAATGTTGAGAATGTGAAGAATATCTGTAAAAAGAGGATGAAGAGGCTGGACAGCTCCACCTGCCTTCACGCTGTGGGCGACAAAGCCGTGGAATTCTTCTTTGCTTCTGATGCAAGGTAACAAAACCTTTTCGTCTTCCTTTCCTGGGATTATGTAAACAGTAAGTGATTGCCTACCACTGTCTCCGCGCCCCCCCCCCCCCCGCATGCCAGCGGCGGGCCCTGTACAGGGCAGGCAAGTGCTCTGCCTCGGAGCGGAGCAGCATCCCTGGCCCGCCATCTGCTCACCCCATCTGAGCTATTTTCTCACACCCGGCACGGCCCAGGCCCCAGTGCCCCTGCTCCCGACCCTCCTGGGGCTGGGCTCTGTGTTTCTGCTGTGGGCTGCCCCGGGGCCACAGCCCAGAGCCACTGAGCCGCTGTTTGGGACCTCGTGGGAAAATGGAATCAGTTGTCAACATCTCAGAATTGGGAGAGTTCACATAAAAACCTGGATTTCTAGCTTCTTCGAAAACCTAACTGATCGGAGCTCCTGGGGCTGTGCTCCCTGCCCTCGCTGTCTGGAGGGCTCCACTTTCGTCTCCTGATGGGGCACAGGCCTCAGTCCTTCCTTCACTGCACCCCGCCTTTGCCTGGTGTCAGACCTGTCCTCAATCAGAGGCCAGAGAGTCAGGGCTTGTACAGTCGGGGGTAAAGCTCAAGCTCTCATCGACTCTCAAAAGAATAATTTTTTGCCACCTGCCCCGCAAGCACAAGGGCCTGGGTTCGATCCCTGCTACCAAAAAAAAAAAAAGAATAATTTTTGAAACAAAACTCTTTCCTTACGTCACACACACACGCGCACACACACACACACACACACACACACACGTGAGGAAGGTGGGGATGGGAAGGTCAGAGCGGGGAAAGGAGAGATACAGAGAGAGAGAGAGAACGAACTAAAATACTTTCTTGCTATAAATAGAAAGCTGCTGTACGTATCAGCGTTACCTCCTTCATCCAAGTTTCTTTCCATTCTGTGTGGCTTTTCTCTCCCATCTAACCTCCAGGAGGGTCCTGTTCTGGGCGGGGAGGACTCCGGGCCCACTCTCCTGGGAAGCAGGGAGAGACAGGAAACCAGAGGCAGGGCTGAGACCCGTTTCAAGAGGCCAGGCCGCATCATCTTCAACACTGAGCGAAGGGCAGTGCTTCCCTAACTGTTCCCTAAAGCGTCGTTTCAGTGAGAAGCGAATACTATTTTACTGATCCCAAGACACACAATTGTTTTGCATACAATTATTTTTGTATCCATAAGTGGCATCTTGAAATTATAATTTGCTGAACTTTTTATTTCTTAGAAGCATGCAAAATAATTGTGATCTTACACTCAGTGGTACCTAAGTTACAATCAAAGAAATTTGATACTGAAAGAAATATGTTAGATGTTTCAAAATTAGAAAAGGCATGAGTGCCTGGAGGAAGACGAGATGATGATTTGTAGGCAATGTAATGATACACTTGGACTCCAGTGGAAAGGCTGTTAGCACTAACCCTGGCGGCTCGAAGAGGTGAGCGAGGCCTAATCCCAGCAGCCGCTGCTAAACCCTCCACTGTCGGGGCAGGGACGGCTGTGCCTGCCTTGTCCCTCGGAGTCCTTACCCGACCAGGCACGGCAGGCTCTCTGCAAATGTTTGTTAGACAGAAAGCAGTACTACTCGCCACAGCTGAAGGAAAATGCTTTAATTAGATTTCTTAGAATAACGTTTAATAAAAATAGCTGCAAAAATGTTTGGAGAAGACCACAAAAATTTACACTGAGAAACAAGAAGAGACTTGAATACATGAACAGATTCCACATTCTCATTTCTAACTTCCCTCCAAAAACTAGCAGATCTGAGCTCAGCTGGGCTTAACATTACTTTAAAGTTAGGAGAATTAAATTTTAAAATTTAACAAATAAAAAATTTAAAAATCTTGATTCGCCCCCATATCTACAAATTCTGTGCTATAATTAAAACCCTCAAGGTTCTTTTGTTTGCTTATGTTTTTAAAATGTAAAAAAGTGATTCTATAATTGTAGTATATAAACAGGAAAACCCGCTGTTAGTCCATTTTCTGTTGCTGTGACAAAATACTCAAGACGAGGCAGTTTGTAAAACTAGAGACTAATTTAGCTCATGGTTCTGGAGGCTGGGACGTCTGAGAGCATGGTATTGGCAACTCTTGCTGCATCAGAAGTTCTCAAAAATTACTGTTTTGTGGGTTGATGAGAACAAGAGCTTTAGACCCAGGGGAGGATGAAGTGTCTTCTAGCTGCCTCTCGACACAGCAGGGGCAGCCCCCAGCAAGACAGAGAGTGCACTTGCCTAACAAAACTACTCCCATGGTAACCCATTAATCCATTCGTCCCTCGTGACCCAGTTGGCTCTTAAAGGTGCCACCTCCAAATACTGTTCACGCACATCTTCGGGGATTACATCTCGTGTGTGTGTCGGGCTCACACACCCACACCGGGCACCCTCCCCGCCATGCAGACAGCATGTGGCGCCCTGGCGGGGCTGGCCTGTGTGCAGGGGCTGTGCGGGGCCTCCTCAGTCGCCACAGCGGACCCCAGTTGAGGGCGCAGAGCTCACCTCCGTCCCATGGAGCAGGGGCCCGAGACATCTCGGAGAGCTCCCAGGTCGATAGAGGTGATTTAATCCTCACAGCAGTGATCCTCGTGACTGGATGGTGTTGCCATCTGTTCTGTAAGTTAAAACAGTAGTTATATTTCAACCTGCACATGTAAATATAGACGCACATGGATCAAGCATTGCAGCAGGGCAGTGCTACCATGTCAGCAGTGTTATATTTCTCGGAGATGTGATCCAGGCCATTTCTACTTCTTCCACTGTATTTTTTACTTCCTATATAGTGGGTGTGTATTATTTAAGATCTTTTTCTAGTACAGTAGCTTTCTATCCTTTATCTTTTCCCCTAGAATCTGAGTGGAGATAACTCTTCTTAGAGCCATAGCGCTTTTTGACTTTGTCCCAGGGGTTTGCATTTTTTTAGAGAGGCAAGTGGATGTGGTCCATGGTGGAATGAACCCCCCTCCCCAGTTCCCCAGTACTGCTTTTGTGGTTTTGTGTGACCTGTGCTGTTGACCATGCGTAGTTTTTATTCACCCACTTTTCTAACCTAAACTTATTTTTAAAACTCCTATCACAATCTGAAGGTGTTACGGCTTGTCTAGATCTCCCCCCAAAGCCTCATGCAGTTATAGGTGGGGCTTTTCAGAGTAGCTGGATCTGGGGTGGGTGACGCTGGGATTGATTCGTGGTACAGTGGTAGGATTAAGGGTGCTGGGATTAAAGATGTGAGTGCTGCAGCCTGGGTACAATATAAGGAACAGAAAGAGGCTTGCCACTTGTCTCTTGTTGCGTGCTTTTGCTGTCTTCTGCCTGCCATGAACTGTTTCTCCTCTGCCGTGCTTGGAGCCAGCCGATTTTGGACTGAAACCTGTACAACCTGTGAGCTAAATAAACCTTTCTTCCTTTAACTTTGGGTGTTGGGTATTTTGCCTCAACAACAAGAAAAAGCAACTGAGACAGAAGGGAAAAATCTTTACTACTTCTCATTAGTGTAAAGTTATAAAAATAAACACAGTGACCTCATATTTCAGTGAAGAGCGTATCTTGTCCCCTTTGGGTCTTGCTCTGTCTGTGTGTATGTGTCTTAAGAAACTGGGTCATTCGGGCTTCCTGCCCTCTGGATTTTTCTGAGTACACCCCCACAGTTTTATTTAACAGAATCTTCTGTCCATTGTGTTTTCTGTAAATGAGTTTACGTTTGTCTACAAGTTTGATCGTATTCAATTTTTAATTTAGGTTTGAATCTTATTCTGCAAGATTACATAGGTGGTGGTGTGTCTTCCCTCCGGGAGGCACCTGATGTCTCATTGTCTGTCTTTTTGTACTACGATCGATCAGGGGTTCAAGTATTGCCAGCCTTATCCATCCCTTATAAAACTTTCTCAGCTTTTTACCTTCCAGTTTCATTAGCCATGGATGATCCTTGAGTACAACTAGTAATAATGAGGAGTTCCTAAAATAATAATTCTCATTCTGTCATTCTTTTTTTTACTGGCTATATTATTTCTGTAAAGAGAAACCTGTTTTAATAACTATGGAGTTATTCTAAAGGTCAGACTGCTTTAAAATCCAAGATAAATGCTTTCTTCTTGCCCTTTAAAATTCCGAATAGTATGTTGGCTCCTGAGCATTCTCTAAAGGTTTGGTTCTTGATTTGAAGAAAAGTTAAGTATAAAAAGACTTCCATGAGATTATAGAAGAAATTTGAACTTATTGGATATTTGATGATATCAAGGAATAACTATGAATTTCAGATATGATATGAGTATTCTAGTGGGTTAAAAATATTCCTTGGCTTTTAGAGATATAAGCTAAAATGTTTATAGAAGAAATCATGTAATGTTTCTATGCATTCTTCAATGGGTTAGGGATAGGTTAGGGTTAGGGTGACCCTGACAGCCGAGGGAGGGTGTGGACAGGAGGGGAAGGGTCACCGTAAATTGATCTTTTTAGTGTGATGTCACTGTCACTCTTAAAATGCCACTGATGGTGGTGCTGTTGTTGGGCTGGTGTTCGTTCTTTTTGGTTTTGGGGTTTGTTTTTTTATGCTGGGTTTGTGTGTGTGGTGTGGGCTGGTCTCACACTCTCAGAGGTTCTTCTTCCTGGGGGTTGCTGGTGTTGGGGCGGTGGGTGCTGGGCCACTCTCGGTTCAGCGTGTGGTTTGTTCTGCTCGTGTTGACTCATGTTGGGGCGTTGCGACTTTGCCACTGGTGGTGCTGGAGCTCATGATGGGCAGGTGTTGTCTTCTGGTCGTTGCTGCAGCCTTGTTGTGGGGGGAGGTGCTGCTGTTGTGTTCTTCTGCCTGTGGTGGCCAGGGGGGGAGTGCTGGTGGTTTGTTGTTTGTTTCCTTGCTGAGGTGTTGTGGGGCTGCTGTGTTGTTCCTCCGAGGAGTCTTCTTGTTGGTGTGCCTGCTTCATCGCTGCTTGGGATGGTGGTCTCCCGCCGCATTTTTTTTTCTTTTCTGGGGAGGTGTTCTGTGGTGGTGGTGGTGAGGGTTGTGGACCTCCTCCTGATGAGCGGCTGTTTTCTTGCTGTCCTCCTTGTTGCCGGCGGTGGTTCCTTCCGTGCGGTGGTTTGTTGAGTGTTGTTTTTTTTTGGTAGGGGTGGTAGTCGTGTGGTTGTTGTTGTTGCGCAGGCGGCGGCGCCACTGCTGTGCTTCCTCGGCGGCCTGCTTAGTGTTTTTTTAAGATGATTCATCCGCTGTTGTTGTCTTGTTGCTTCTTCCTGCTGTTCTTAGCGCAGCCCCCCCCCCTGCTGTTGCAGCCCGCCGCCCCTGCCGTTGGCCGCCGCGCTGCCCCCCCTCCTCCGTTTTTTCCCTGTTGTTTGTTGTCCTGGTGGGCGTGGTTGTTTTGTTGGCCGCCCTGGTGGTTGTTGTTGCTGCTGTTGTTCTCATCGTAGAGTTTTATGTCCTGCTGCTCCTGCGGTGCTCTGCTGCACCACCCTCCTCGGAGCTGCTGGTGTTCTGCTTCTTCCACCACGGCGGCTCCTGCTGCGTGCTGTTGTGCTTCTTCCTCGCATCCTCTTTTTTCCTTTCTTTGTTGTGTTTTGTGCTGTTTTGTCGGTGGCGGCCGTGGTGGGAGGTGGTTTCTAGGTGTTTTGTGGCCTCCTGCTGATTCCTGCTGTTCTTCCTCTGGTGGTGCTTCCCTGCTGCCGCCCTGTTGTTTTTGTGGTGGCCGTGTCGTCTTCTTCTGGTGGCGTGGTGGTGCTGCGCAGGCTGGTTGATGTGTTTTTTTTTTGTTGTTGCTGGTGGGGTGTTTTTTATTATGAGGTTGTTGGGGTTGTTGGTGTTTTTTCTTGGTTGTGGAGTTCTTCCGCATGCTGCCGGCGGTGCTTTGTTCCGTGGTGGTGGTGGGTTGTTGCTGGGGGGATGGTGGACGAGGAGGAGGCGGCCTGTTTTTTGTTTCTTCGCTTCCTCTCGTTCCTTGCTTTCTTTGTTGTGCTGGCGGTCCTGTGTTGTCTGGTGCTGGTGGTTGTTCTGCGCCTGCTTGTTTCTTCTGTGTTGTCCGGAGGATTATGCAGCGCATTATTTGGTGGTGGTGTTGTTGTCTTTTGTGGTTTTTTTGGTGTTCTTCTTATTATTATGATTTTTTTTCTTGGTTGATAGTGGTTCAGTGGTGGTGATGCTACTTTATTACTACTCCCCCTCCTTGTTGTTTTTTTTTTGAGGTGGTTTCTTTGGTTTTTTTCTGCAGGAGGTTTTTTTTGAGCCGGCATCCTTTTTTTTTACTATGATGGGCGGCGTGGTGTTTTTTGCGACCACCGGTGGTCCTCCCACTCCTCGTGAGTCTCCTGTTGTGCTGCCTGTTGTTGGTGAGCCGCGTTGTTGTCGCCGCCGTGCTGCGGTGTGTTTTTTGTGTCGTGGTGTTGGTGGGTTTGTTAGAGGACTTGTTGGAGGTTCTTCGATGCTGCCGGCTGCTCGTGCTTGTTTGTTGTGGCAGCTGCTACGCCGCTGTTGTTGTTGTTGTTGTGCCCCGGTTGGTGGGGGGTGGTGGTGTTATTGGCGTGCTTGGTGTTGTTGCCTGGTGTCTTCTTGCTGCAGCGTGGTGTTCCCCCTCGTCGCCACCCGGCCTGGTGGTGGTGGCACCCTTTTTTCTTCTGGCCTCTTCTCCCGGTGGGGCAGGGCGGTGGTGGTGCCCGTGGCGGGGGGTGACTGAGGGGCAGGGGCCTGGTCGTGGTAATGACTCTCCGCCTCTCTTCGGGCCCTTGCTCTGGCTCCAGCAAAGCATGCAGAAGAGGGGCTCTCTGTGAGTGACGCTGTCACAGGGAGCGCATCTCTCAGGCATCCGGTAGGGGACCTTTCTCAGCACATGGTATGCAGACAAGCTGTGATGCCTTTACAGTGCCCGCCACCGGGTCCTGCCCTGTGCTCTCTGCCTGTGCCCCTCTCGTGTGTCCCTGCAGCACCGTGTTACACGCGATCCCTCGAAGCCCAGCTGCCCTGCGTCTCTGCGGTGCCCAGGATGGACTTCAGCCTCTGTTCCTTTTGTCTTCAGACACGACAAGTGCTGGAGGAACTGACCGAGCTCCCTGTGATGGTTGAACTTGCCAGCGATTTCCTGGACAGGAACACACCTGTCTTCAGGGATGATGTCTGCTTTTTCATCAGCCAGTCCGGTAAGGGAGCCTGCAGGTAGCACGGCCAGACTTGCAGTAGCTCATCCCCCGCTCTTCTCTCTGCACCATACCACATGCTGGCCTTCCTTCCTTAGGCATTTAACCCTTGCAGGCATCAGCTACTGTCACCATTTTGTGGAGAGGGGTGTGAAAGAGCTGCAGTTGGCCTGAGAATCCAGATCCATTGTTTTTCTGTCCCCTGCCCTGTGGCTTCTCCCTGCTCCTGCCATCCCGAGTCTAGCGCTTTAAGGACCATAAACATTTGCTGGGTTTAATTTAGTGGACAAAAAAAATCTCATTCAAAATTCTTCTGGATTGAGATTCACATTGAGGACTCAGTGGGTCCTGTGCCCAAGCCATGCAGTCCCCCTGGTGCAGTGCCCACACTGCCCAGCAGGGGGGACGCTGAGTCACTGCTCGGGTTGGGGGCTTCCCCTAGGAGAGGAAGCCCTGCCTGGGTAACACTGCACAGTTAAGGGCCTTTGCCCTCACTTGGTCGAGCACTGGGTCCAGAGGTGATCTGCAGTCACGTGCTCTGGGGTGCTTTTGAGCTTTAGAAGGATTTTTGAAACACTGTAATTATGAAGAATTCCAAATTTTTGTAAAAGTAGAGAAATTCACATAATTCGTCATCTAGTCCTAGCAATGATCAATTCAGCTAATCTGTCCCAGCCATACCCACATTAACCTCGCCCCTGAAGACACCACATCCTTTTCTCCACAAACCTCAGGATATGTGAAAAAAGATCCAGATGTAACCACAGGTTATTATCACATCTGAGAATTTGGCGTCATGCTCCAGTGTGTATAGGGGCGTTTAATACTGTTTCCATTTTCAATGTTCAATGCCATTTCCATTTCGATGCCAAGCTAAGTAAAACCAGAGCAGACACAGCCACCGTGTGGCCGGCCGACCACCTGTTACCTAAGGACTGCCATGCTCACCTCTGGGTGGACCATCCCACCAGAGCCAAACGATACTTCGTGGGTTGGCAGGAGCCGTTAGTAAAAGAACGGCGATGGAGTGCAGCGTGGCGACTGAAGCCTGTCACCCTAACTCTGTGGGGGCGGGGGTGGGAAATAGGGTCCATCTCCAGTATGGGAAAAAAGGAGATGGATTTTATATAAATATAATAGTGTCAGTCCTTGAGGCTCTACATACAGGGAAAAAACTTACCAAGTAACTTCAAGGCCAGCCTGAGCTACATAGCTAGACCCTGTCTCAAAACACAAAAATAAAACCAGGGGGGCCGGGGATTTAGCTCAGTGGTTCCGGCGCCTGCCTTGCAAGCGCTGGACCCGAGTTCAATCCCTGGTACCAAAAAATATATATAAATAAAACCAGGGGCGGGTCTGACGAAGGTGCTGCCCTGCCCTCCTGGTTTCCCTGCCATCCACCTCTGGTGCTGGGCAAGGCTGGATGCGCTGCAGCGTGCTGAGGAGTGGAGAGAGCTGGCCGGGCAGCCCTCGAGCACCGACCCGACCCGCACTGCGAAGCGCTTGGCTGAACACAGCCCCCAGCAGCGGCCTCCGAGGCGCCTGTGAGGAGCACCCTCAGAGACCCATGTGCATTCCAGTGGTTTTGACCCTGTGGTCTGGCTCCTGTTTATCTGGGTTGAATTTTTAAGACTTAGCGCAGAGTTTGCCCGGGTTGTGCATGAACCTGTTTAAGTAGCTTTATTGGAAAGGCCACTTTGAGGCCTCAGGAACTGTTTCCTTTCAAACACGATCTGTTTGAGGAACACCGCGTCGAGGTGTTCTGGGTGTTCACTGCTGAGTCTGTGGAGCCTCGAGTCCCGACCACGCAGCTTAGGGGTGTGGCAGGGCGCGGCCAGACCTGCAGTCAGCTGCCGCTCAGGGCTGGAGGGAGCTTCCCCTCGCCTTGTCCCAGGGGCGGGACAGGGTCAGGACGTCCGGAGAGCTCAGGACAGGACGAGCTGGGCTGCAAACTGCAAGGAAGCCTCAGTCTGGAGCTGAGCGGGCTGGGCGCGGGCGGGGCCGTACTCGGGCGGGGCCGTGCGCGGTGCGCTGAGGCCCAAGGCCGTCCCTCCCTTCCTTTGTCCCTCCCTCCCTGCCTCCCTCCGTGCAGGCGAGACCGCGGACACGCTCCTGGCGCTGCGCTACCGTGGGCGTCACCAACACCGTGGGCGGCTCCATCTCGCGCGAGACCGACTGCGACTGCGGCGTCCACGTCAACGCGGCTCGGAGATCGGCGTGGCCAGCGCCAAGGTAGGGGCCTCCCCGGGCGCCTCCTCCTGTCCCCGCAGCGCTGGTCCGTGCCGTCCCTCCGCCCACAGGCCTACACCAGCCCGTTCATCTCCCTGGTGATGTTTGGCTTGATGATGTCTGAAGACCGGATTTCGCTACAAAACAGGAGGCAAGAGATCACCCGGGGCCTGCGGTCCTTCCCCGGTATGTTCCCCAACTCCCTCTGCGCCTCTGCAGCTGCAGTCGTAGGCCTCGGCCCTTTAGACGACCGACCGCCCGGCAGCCACCCTCCTCCGCCCGCCCGCCCAGTGCTGAGCCCTCCCAGCCCCCACGGACCAGGGCCGCTAGCCCCGCACTGCAGGGGAACAAACAACAGAATTTGTTGCCAATAATAAACTTCAGGCTTTGGATCAAAACTTAGAATTTTGGAAAATGGTGCCTACCACCACGAGCTTCACCACTTCCTGACTTTTCTGATGAGATCATGGTGGCATGGTTTTTTGGGTTTTGTGTTTTTTTTTGGTACCGGGAATCAAACTCGAGACCTTGCATTTTCAAGGCAGGCGCGGGAACCAGTGAGCTAAATCCCCAGCCCAGATCATGGTGGTTTTAACAAATATGATTTCTAAAATGTATTTTATAATGAAATGTGTCCATTTTTAGAAGATTTACATTGTTTTGTGGCCAATGCATGATGTAACAAAATTCTGCATGTGTAAAGAACCATTTAAAGTATAAGATAGGGCTCGGGATTTAGCTCAGTGGTTTCCCCGCCTGCTGCGCAAGTGCGAGGACCCGAGTTTGATCCCCGGTACCAAAAAACAAAAAAAATAAAATACAGTATAAGATAAATATTAATGTAACAAATCAGAACGCTTCATTGATATGATTTCAAATTCTATATTTGTAACAACCATTTTAAGAACTACCCCTTCTCAAGTATGATGTAGCAAAGAATATTTGAATATTTGAAAAAATTATTTGCTCTGTCTCTGGAAGCCCAGTTTATACTTCAACCAAAAAAAAAAAAAATCACAACAAATTGAATGTGGAAACATAAAACAGTCAAGTGCTTTTTATTAAACATTAAAAAGATATGCAGACCCGGGGATTTAGCTCAGTGGTTCCACCGCCTGCCTTGCAAGCACAAGGTCCTGAGTTCGATCCCTGGTACCAAAAAAAAAAAAGATATGCAAAATGTTAAGCAGTGTCACTATTCTCACCCATTTTTTCCCCAGAAAAATAAAGTAATCTAATAGGTTTATTGCTATTTTAAATGAATGAATGCTTTTTAATTTCTCGGTGTTATTTTCTAAGGTGGTAAACAGTGAGAGCTAACCCATGAAAACAAGCTCCTGAGGGATTTGGTCTTTAAGACTGTGGAGGAGTCCTGGGGTGGGGAAGTCTGAGCACCTGGCCCAGGGCACGGCTTGGCCTTAAGACCCAGCTTGGGCGGCATTCATTCTAGGCGCTCCACTCTCACCAGATGGTGGTTTCATCTCTTAGAGCCTCAGCTGCCTTCCTATAAAATGCAGCTAGAAATAATAGTTCCCTGTCTACTACAAGTGCTTTTCAAAGTCACACAAATATGAATTGCTGTCCCAACAAATTTCTAGCCAGTAACCCAAGTTATTTCCCATAATCTAAGTTTAAAGTCCTTCTAAACTAATGCAAAGAAGCAAAGTATACCAAGTGATTGAGCGCCAGAACCTTGTGTGTCCCCTACAGCTTTCTTCCTAAAGTTGTTTTGAAGTTAGAATGGCTGACTTTCTCCCTCTGCTGTGTGCGTGTCTCAGAGCTGATCAGGGAGGTGCTGTCCCTGGAAGAGAAGATCCACGACCTGGCCCTGGAGCTCTACACACAGAGGTCCCTTCTGGTGATGGGCAGGGGCTACAACTATGCCACGTGCCTGGAAGGAGCCTTGGTGAGCGCCCCTGCCCACCCTCCCAGCATCCCGCCATGCCGTAGGCCGGCATAGGAGACCTGCAGAGAAACCCGTAGGGCAAGGGAGGGCACAGCACTGTGTGGGGAGGGAAGGGCTGGCCATCCTGTGGGCCTGCACGAGCCCCAGCTCTCAACCAGGCTGGTATGGCCCGGGACACAGCTGGGTGTCTGTCCCCAGGGAGCTCCTGGTCTCCCAGGAGAAAAGGTGAGCCCCAGGAGCCGGCTGGTGCAGCCAGGCCCCATCTGGAGAAGCTCAGTCACATGTCACGGGCAGCTTCTGAGAGATTGCTAGGAACTGCCCACACCATATTCAGGAAGAAACTAAGCCTCCAGCAAGTGAAGTGTCCTGCTCAAGATTACATAAAGGACCTGAGTTTTCCCACTGCCACAAGCCACACACCAGAATTGTGAGATGGGGCCTCTGCAGAGCTTCCTTGTTACCTTTTAAACCCAAAGGGAGCTTGAGATCCTGCAAGAATGAGCCTACATTTTAAAATCAGTGACTGACTTTCCTCCTGTGTGGACCACAGGGCTGCAGAGAGAGTGGCAGGTAGCTTCCAGCGCCCCGGTTCCGCTGCTTACCCCAATAAGGCTCTCAGGAAGCACTGAGAGGCATTAGCCGGCCTTGAAAGTCCAAGCCTGACCTCAGTGCACTCCGACCTCCACCACCTGCATCCCACGCAGAGCCTTCTTTGCTTAGGGTCACTGGTTCACAGAGTAGAGTATTTCGGAGGACAGCAGTGAATCCCCAGTGAAGAGAGAGGTGCACAGGCCAAGGTATGGGCGAAGGGACGTGGGCTTCCATGCTCATCTGGACAGATCACCCTCCAGGATCCTCTGGGCATCTAGTGTTGTTGTGGACGCTGATGATACAGGCAGGATCGATTCACATCTCCAGTGATGATCCCTTTAACTTTAACCCTAACCTAGGGTTGAGGCACAGAGCTGAAAGTTCCAGCCTGCTGATTCTGCCTCCATCTTTCTGGTGACCAGGCCCCATCTTGAAGCTACTGAGGAGCTGTCAGCCAGCAGTTGATCGTTAGCACCTGTCACTCTTATTTAAGAGTCCAAGGATTTTAGGATTATGTGCCGGGAAAGAGAGTGAAGACAACGTACATATTTCACAATCCCTGGCCTTTGAACTCAGGGTGGTAGGAGATTCTGACTGCTGTCAGAAAAAGTGAGGAGCTGACACACACTGCTTCTCAAAGGGCGCAGTGGAGACAGGGCCTGGGTGGGTACACTTTTAGACCCTGGTAGTTCTGCCCCCAGGCTGGGATGCTCAGCTGCAGTGGCTAAGTGTACTGGTGAACGATGCATATTCAACATCGTCTCCACACTAGTCACTGGCAAAGAAAGAAGCCTTTAGGCTATTGCTGGCACAAGTGAATGGCCCCTCTGTGGCCACGTGGAGGCCAGGACTCCAGCTGTCTGCAGCCGCCAGGGAGGAGCCTCAGTCCCTACAGTGTTTCCCTGACCCAGAGGAATGGCTCCGGGGAAGGAGAGATGTTTCCTTCGATGGTCTCATCGGGGCAATGACATGGGTTTAATGGTAACAGTAGACGCGGGTCTGCCTCGTGTAGTGCAAACATATATTAAGGAAAAAAGAAACGGATCTTACCTGAACATAAGAAAAAATTGAAATAGCCCAGAGGATGTGATTTCGTTTGATAGGTCAGCTGGAGCGACCCTCTGGAAGGTATGAAGGCTCTAAAGTTGAAGGAATGACGAATCGACTAGCAGAATAAGGGTCGGTCTTAGGCTGGCACAATGGTGTTGTCCATGGTGACGGGAAACCATGAGTCTGGCTCACCAGGAGGAAGGAGGGAGACCAGTGCCGACTTTGTGTCCAAAGTGGGTGGCTGTGTGTGCGACTGAAGAGATGGAGCTGTAGCGCCTGGGGCTGGCCTGAGGACCCCGAGCCAGCGAGCCAGCGGCGGTGTGTGCTCGGGACAGGAAGCCCTGGCCCTGCCTCGCCATTGCTGCCGTGACGGGTCCATGCACCCATTGGCCTTTCAGCCCCAAGCTCCTGCCTTCCCACGTTATCCCTCTCCTCGCTTCCCTTCCTCCTTTCTGGCTGATCTGCTCCAGCCCCTGTCTGCCCAGGGTGACACTGAACTGTTGTGTTTTCCCAGAAAATTAAAGAGATAACCTACATGCATTCGGAAGGCATTCTGGCCGGGGAGCTGAAGCACGGGCCCCTGGCACTGGTTGACAAGCAGATGCCAGTCATCATGGTGATCATGAAGGATCCTTGTTTTGCCAAATGCCAGAACGCTTTGCAGCAAGTCACAGCCCGCCAGGTGAGGCCTCTGCTGGTCCGGGGACACCTCTGCCCTGCTGTCTTCTGCACACGCCCACCTCACCCACTTCCTGCCGCACCAGCTGTGGGTTGTGCTGCCAGTGAGCAGGCATGATGACACACTCCTGTGCCCCTTGTGAGACACGCACACACTGGGAAGGAAATACCAGGCTTGCAGCCATATCCTGCAGCAGCTCCTCAGTGAGCCCCAGTGCCCAGACGGTCCCCAGCCGCCTTGGACTCCGGGCTTGGGGACCAGAGGAGGCCGTGTACTCCTAGCAGAGCGCCTGGGGGTGGGCTCTCCCAAGCTGACCAGTGCCGTTCTGACGCTGACCAGGCAGGCTGAAGTCAGGTTTCCCCGGTGTAGGGCAGCCTCATGTCAGACACCAGTCAGGTGCTTACATGGCTGCTGGGCCACTCACAGTTTTGACCAATCAAGGTCCAGCCTTGCCCTCTGAGGACAGCTGATATTCTGAAGACAGAAGTTAGTAGGAAGGACATTAGTTTTTATTAAAATAAGCAACTGATAGGGAAAATGGCCAGACTTCTGTCCTCATGGCCATTTCAAAAACTTCAGGATCAAGAAAGGGTGTTTGTTTTTTGTTTGTTTGCAGTGTTAGGGATTGAACCCAGGTTCTTTGGACTGAGCTATGTCCCCAGCCCTTTTAAAATTTTTCATTTTGAGACAGGGTCTCCCTAAGTTTCCCAGACTGGACTCAAACCTGTGATCTTCCTGCCTTTCAGAGCACGGAGATTCCAGGCAGGGACCACCACATCCTCTTCAAAAGGGAGGGAGGGGGCCAGGGATTTAGCTCAGTGGTGCTGCCCCTTGCCTCGCAAGCACAGGATCCCGCGTTCAATCCCAGGTACCAAAAAAGCAAAAGGGAGGGAGGGACAGGAAGGTTGTGCACTGGGGATGCTTTTCTTTCTCTTATTTGGGCATCCCTGTGATTACAAAGGACCTTCAGCTCCTGAGCCGTCCTTTAATGCTTTAGATAAACACATAATTTTCATAAGAGTTCTTATTTTAGAAAACACGATTAACGGGTCAATTTGAAGACCGCCAGGTGTCCCTGTTCTAAAGACCTGAAGAAAAATCACTGATTAGGAGTCTGAGGATCATTGTTTTCCTCTTTGTCCTCCTTTCTGGAATAGTTCACTCTAGTAGTGCATACCTCAGCCATTTAAAGGGGGACTTTCTTTTAGAAGCAACAATGTTGGGGAAAGGGAAAAAACAAAAAAAATGGCTTTACAAAGGGCAATTTTTCAAAGTAAACTAATCTCCAACCAGGTGGCATAAGACAAAATGATGTGGGCATTGCCACTGTTACCTAGCTGCAAACTGGGGCGTTCCCCCAGGCTTGATGATTCTCTAGAGCAGCTCAGAGAACTCAGGAAAGTGCTCTGCTTCCTATTACAGTTTGATTGTAAGGATACCAGTCAGGCGCTAAACGTGAAGCTTCTGTGTCCTCAGGATGAGTCATCCTCCTGGTGTAGCACCTGAGAGCTCACCTGAGCTTCTGGCTCCAGTGCCCATGTTTTATTGGGGTTTCATTAAGTAAGCATGACCGATTAGATCATTGGCTTTTGTTTGAACTTGATCTCCAGTTCTCCCTCTGACTTCAGGGCCCAAGGTCCCAATCCAGTAATCACATGGTGACCTTTCTGACACGCTGATCCCCCACACTGAAACTGTCCTTGGACTCATTGTGAATCTTCTCACCAGCATAGACTCAGGTGTTGGCTGAGGGGCCCACCAGGAGACAAAGATGCTTCTATCTTTCAGGAAAGTCCAGAAGATTACAGTCTCTCTCCCAGGCAGCAGGGACAAAGACTAGCCAGATTCTTTTTTTTTTTTTTTTTTGGTACCAGGGATTGAACTCAGGACCTTGCGTTTGCAAGGCAGGCGCCGGAACCACTGAGCTAAATCCCCGGCCCTAGCCAGATTCTTTATTGTACAGTAGCTCCCTGACACAGAAGGCCAGAGCCCTCCAGCTCCATCTTGGGCTGGCTCATGAAGTTACAGGTAGCTGAAACACAGTAAGCTGCTCAAGCCAGGGGCCGCCACACCTGACTCAGCATGGTGGTCAGACCGCACCGTTCCCCCTGCCGAAAACCCTCCTGCAGCCCCCCATCCAACTGCAGTGCCCCACGAGCCTGTGTCACCTGTTCCTCTCCTCCTGCCATGCCGAGTTCCACCACCCCACTCTCCCCGTGTCCTATTCATGCCGAGCTCGTTCCGGCTCGGAGCCTTTGTGTGCTGGGTGTTTCTCTGCCCAGAATGCTCTTGCACAGTCAGAGAGTCAGCTTCTCATCACTGAGGTCTCAAGCCAGACATCTCCTTTCTGAGGAGCCTTCCTCAGTCACACTGCCTCTTTTATTGCCCCGTGGCATTTTCCTAAGATTCATCTTCGTGTCCTGGTCTGCTTATGGGTCTGTTTCCCATCACTAGATGGTGAGCCCATTGGGGTCAGGAGGGCTGCCTGGCCCTTTGCAAGGCATCCTGAGGCCACTCAACAAATGGGTGCAGAACGGTGTGGGTAGGTGCCAGTCATCTTACCAGGAAGGACAGGAATGCACCACGAAGCATCACGTGCTTTGTCCCTTACATGAATCATGAATTGCACCTTCACTCATAATTCCAACAATTGCACTAATGCTGGTTCCAAAAACTGCAATGTGGAAACAGCTCCTTCTTTCAGAACTTACCTATTTGCAAACGTATTTCTCTACCCTAGGGTCGCCCGATTATACTGTGCTGCAAGGATGACACTGAGAGTTCTAAGTTTGCATACAAAACCATCGAGCTGCCCCACACCGTGGACTGCCTGCAGGGCATCCTGAGCGTGATCCCGCTGCAGCTTCTCTCTTTCCACCTGGCTGTGCTCCGAGGATATGATGTAAGTCTGAGCACTGCGCCCGCATGCCGAAGAGGAGAACACAGCCCTGAGCTCCTTCTAAAATACACTTCTCACTTTAACTGACACATGGGTGTATGTGCCTACGGGGTAGAGCGATGTTTCAGCACACATACGTGGCGTGCAATGCCAGTTCCCTTTTCTTTACGTATCTATTTAGAGCAGTCTTTGGAGGAATAATCTCACTGCAAGTAACTTTCTTTAAAGTAGCTTATATCCCAACAACAGCTGAGAACTGCAAAAAGGCGGAGGAGACCACATCATTAAATTATAACCTCATCACCCAGAGGCAATGTTAGTTAACAAAGTGAATATTTTATTCATCTTTTCCTGTTCATGCGAGCTTTTAAAAAACATTTCTCAATATTATATCAAGTATAAAATTTTCTTTCTTTTATTTTTTTCACATTTACGAACTTGCTATATGCAACATTTAATCATTGCATATTTCATTTATAATCTCATAACGTGATTTTCCTACCAGTTATTCTGCTAGTCTGTTACTATTTAATTTTTTCCAGTTTTTCATCTTCATAAATAACACTGCAGTGGACATCTTTGTACATACACCTTGGTCCCACGATTAAGATTTGTCCTTCATCTAGCTAATCAGACAACATTTTGAGATTTTTCATATATATTGCCAAATTATGTTCCAGAAAAGAACCACTTAGGATCTTATGTAAGAACACATACTTCACTGTGCAAAGAAATAAACATTTAATTACAATTCTATTAGAGATGCTTTCTAAAACATGTAACAAAGCCCACAGTAGAACAAATACCTGAATGTGTACATAGCGTCCAGAACTGACATTTGCTACCACTTTGTCATACTTGTTTCATCTCCTCTTAAAATATAAAGAAAGTAATTCATTGCAGGTAAAGTTGAATCCCAATTTATCACCCATTCCCAATCATATTTCCTTCCCAATTTCCACCCTAAAAATAACAAGTTTCGTGAAATTTGTGTGTATTCTTCAAAAATGTGTATTTATTTATTTATTTATTTATTTGGCAGTGCCTGGGGCCAGACCCAGGGGCTCATGCCTGCTAGGCAAGTGTTCTACCACTCAGCTACACGCTCACCCCTGAAGAGTTCTAACGGCACACACCAAGCTAGCTGTTTTTAAACGCGTGGGTCATAGTCTTTTAGGTGTTAGTTATACAACACGACACACTAGGTGCACACTAAATGTTTATTCAATGAACTAAGCATTATAGAATGCAATGAAGCTTCTAGGAGGAATTCACTTCCAAGACGTGAGTGTCAAGGCAACTCGAGGTTGGAGGGGACTGGGAACACCTGTTTTCTTGGTAAGAGCCATTGCGGTGTAGCACGGAATGACCATTGGTGGGGTCCTGAGCAGCTCCTTTCTTTCAGGTTGACTTCCCCAGAAATCTGGCCAAGTCTGTCACTGTGGAATGAGGAGAATCGTGACCATTAGTCTGTTCGAGACCTGTCACGCAGCGGATGCCACAGGGGAAAGTGAGCACTCCTGGTGCCGCGTGTTCCCAGTAGAGCTTGACAGCTGCGATGTGCCTTGTACCCAAGTGCTTTTGCTTACAGCAAATACTGTCTCTGTGTCCTGAAGTCGCCTGAGGAGAAGAGGATTATTGTTTACACACGGGGGTCAGAGCAGACTTTCCCACTGCTGTGCAATAGATATATGGCTCTCTCAGAGTAACTGTGAACCTTTTAAACCAACACTAGTTAGTTTTAAAAAACGAAGTATTTATAATGACGACTGTATAGCTTAAGTTATTTTTCTATATGTGGCTTTCTGTAGCCACGGTAATACCCAGACTCTTCACCTCAGCTACCCACTGCACTGGCTCTGGGTTCGCTCCTGGTGAGTGGCCTTCATCGCAGATTGAGCACAAGGGATTGACCATCTGGACTTCTTCGCCCTTCCCTCCTCCCTGGGCTGCTCCTGGCTCTGTCCTCTGATGTCAGTGAAGCCCTCCAGCCATCTTCCTCTGCCCTCCCTAAGTCCAGTTGACATTTCAGCTTCCTCCAATACTTTTTTCTGTTTTAGGGCCCAAATCCGACCAACTGTCTGACTTAGGTTGAATCAGACAATGGTTCTTTATAAGCCCAAGCAGCATTTTGGTCCCTGCTCCCCTACCCATATTAGATATTAGAACAGCTTGAAAAGTCCCATGCAGGAGGGCAGTTTCAAGTGGGCTACCCTGGTCTCTATTCAAAAGCGCGCACAATCAAAGTACTATGCAATTTTAAGACAATAAAGACAGTACATTTGCATGTGTGTTTATATTCTGGATTTGGTTAACCACATTCTTTTTGTACACTTTAGATATTGAGGACTTCCAAGGATCTAGGCAGGGTGTGGTTGGAAAAGCCCTGTTTGTTAGTGCCACAAATGGATGTGGTTTGATGTGTCTCACAGGGATTCAAGTGTTGAAAACTGGTATGGAGGGAAATTCTAGGGCCCAAGTATCAATTTGACTTAGGACTTTTTACTTTACAGTATAGCCAAAGTACTTTACATCCAGTAGAAATCATATACATACAGTCAATATGATATTCAATAAATTACATGAGATATTCAACATTTTATTATAAAACACCTTTGTGATCGATGATTTTGTCCAGTTGTAGGCAAATGTCGTGTTACGAGCATGCTCTAGGTAGGCTGGCTGTTTGTTAGGTATATTAAATGCATTTTCAACTTACAGTGCTTTCAACGTGTGGTAGATTTACCCAGTCACAGTCCCACTGTAAACTGAGGAACACCTGCACTCATTTCTGTTCTGGAAGAGGCAGACAGAGGTGTAGGTCTGGCAGATAGGGGGCCCTCGCACAGCCCTTGAGTGCTCCCCAAAATCCCACCTCGGGCCCCAGGTGATGCTGGCCACGAACAGGAGTTCCCTGCCCTTCCACCCAAACACCATCTGTAGCGTGCTGGCAGGAACCCAGGAACTGTGGTGGCTTTCCTAGACCTCCATCTTGTCCTCAGCAACTAACAAGGCAACAGCTAGACCACCTCTATCTTCCTGATCAAACCATGGTCGATGTAACTCCTAAGGTTAGGAAACTGTTTACAAGCTAGCCATGTTTATCTGGTCAAGACCCAGAAAAATTATCTGAACCTCACAGCCAAGAAACACTGGTGATCTTGAGCTTTGTGCTAATCATTCCCCTCACTTTTCTTTGTAGTTCTACCTGTGTGCCTATCCTCAGTAATATTTACTTGGCCCTCGTGGGTTCTGCATCCACATCCGTGGATTCAACCAACCACAGATCGAAAATATTTGAAAAAAATCTCAGAAAAAACCCCAAAACTTGAAGCTATTATACAAGTAGTGCGCTGAATCCACATGAATGAAGTGATATGTAGGCACTGTACTAGGTATAATGTCATCTAGACATGATTTAAGGTAGGAGTATGTTGCTAGTTTATGTGCAAATGCTATGTTGTTTTACATAAGGGGCTTCAGCAGCCACTGATTTTGGTATCCACAGGGGTTCCTGGATCCAATCCTCTGGATACCAAGGCAGGACTGTATTGCCTATTTGTGAAAATGGAGGGCCAGCACACACCGCCCCTGCTGGACGGAGGCTACAGGAGGAGGTGAGGGGCTGGGTCTCCAGGGCGCCATCTGACTCCCACTTCTCTGGGCGCAGACAAGGCCCTTTCTAGGGAAGTTGTGGGCAAGGCCACCAGAGGACCCTGGAGACACGGGGCTCAGCATGGCTGGACACCTGGCGGGCCTGAGGTTGGAGCAGGGACTGGGCCGCAACAGAAATACGGCCAGGGAGAGGCTGCTCTGCGCCCTCTGCTTCTGAGTGTGCCGTGGCCCACCTCCCGCTCGGAGCAAAGCTGAGAATTGCGCAGTGATGTGTGTGTCCTCACCACAGCCCGACGAAGGAGCTCCTGAGCACACACAGGAGCGGGCAATGCTGAGAACCTTGTCCCCACTCTCCGGGACACTCGCTTGGTGTCGGTGATCACAGTCTACTTCTTGGGTCACACTGCTGCAGAATGGCTCAGCTGCCCTCCATCTGGAGCAGAGCTGTTATCTGGATGGCCTTCATCATCCTCCCAGGGATTCCATCTCATCTCATACACTGAGGTCCTGTCTCCTATCTGTGTCTTTTTTCTGGGTCCCCTTTTCTTGTTTTGATGGGACTTACACCCTTCTGAGGAAAGGTGCTTGACAGGTGCTGTGGTCTGAATGTCCTCACCAACACGCATGTTGAAATTTACTTCCCGTTGTCAAGTATTAGAAGGGTAGAAACTCAATCCAACTGTAGTATTTAGAGGTTCAAGAAAGCCATAAGAATGGGGCCGTAATCCAACAGGAGGTAACTTTATAAAAGGAAGAAAGACCTAAGCCAGGATGTCCTGTTTCTCCCACCATGTGGTTCTCTGCATGGCTCTGGGAAGAGTCCACACCAGCAAGGACTTCACTAGATCAGCAGCCCAATCTTGAACTTCCAGCATTCAGAACCTCAGTTCATTCAGCCTGCTGTGACAAAATACAATGTCACTAACTAGGCAATATAAAAATAAACAATGTATTTGTTGCTATTTTGGAAGTTGGGAAGCCCAAGATCAAGGAACCTGAGGAGCTGGTGCCAGGGGAGGACCACTTCCAGGTTCACACATGGAGGTCTTCTTTTGTGTCCTCTCACATAGTGGCAAAACGAGGGAGCTTGCTGGGCCTCTTTTATAAGGGCACCAACCCCGTTCACGAGGGCTCCACCTTCATGGCTTAATCACCCTCTAAAGGCCCCACTTCCAATGCCATCATAGTGAAGGTTAGGATTTCAACATACAAATTGGGGGTGCAGGAACAAACACTGAGACCACAGAAGAACGTACAGTTTTTTAAAAGCTTGTGGGTCTGGAAATGACTTTATTACACTTCCAAGGGTCTACCTAAATATAGAATTCTAGGTCAAAAAAATTTTCCCTTCCAAGTTTTAAAGGGAAGACCAGTATCATCTCATTCCCAGTGTTGCTGTTGAGGAGTCCAAAGTCACTCTGAGGAGTCCTTGTCGGTGACCATTTATCTCCTATTTGTTCCTTGTGTTCTAAAACATCACGTGGTGCCTCAGGGCTCTTGTCGTTGAGAGCTGACTTCAGCCAGTAACTCATGCCCTTCCCCAGAATACTCTTACAGTCACCATCTCTGCCGTGGAGTTCTGTTTCTCTGGCCTCTCTAGAATGCCTGTTAGAAGTTGAAGCCCTGGATTGACCTGTGCATTTGTCCTTCCTTTTGTCTATCATGTTGTCTACTAATTGTGAAACTTATTCCATTTTATCTCCCAACCTATCACTAAGATTTTTCATTTCTCCCAACATAATTTCCCAGAGCCCTTTGATTTGAATATAGAAGTATTTTATAACACGGTTTTAAAAATTAAAGGCTATCCTACCATCACATTTGGCTTTTATCTCACGCACTTTTTCCGTTCTGGGGCACCACATGCCTGTCTCCTTGGGCTCCTCTCGGCTGTGAGTTTCTCACCTTCCCTGCTTTGCTTGACCTTGACAGTGCTAGGAGTACTGGCGGTATTTTGTGCAGTGTCCCTCGGCTGGGTTTGTGTGATGCTTTTCTCGAGGTTAGAATGGGTTTTTAGGAGGAAGACCACAAGAAAAGAGCCATTGTCATCACTTTAACCCCAGGATACACACTAGCAACAAGTCTGGCCACTCTGCCACCGAGCTTGATCATCTCTGAGGCGGTGTGCCAAGTTTCCCTATGACACAGGTACCCAACCTACTTCTGTACTATTTTGTTGCTCAGATAGTTCTCGCTCTGGTTACTGGAGGCTTTCAGTTGCCTTCTGTGTCTGACATACTCCCATCATTGTGTGTGCTTGTGTGGTTTGGGGGTATTTTTTTTTTGTTTTTTCCGGTACCGGGGATCAAACTCAGGACCTTGTGCTTGCGTGGCAGGCGCCGGAACCACTGAGCTAAATCCCCGGCCCAATGTGCTTGTGTGTACTTCCTTCCTTGCACTACAGTGAACTCCAGGTTCATCTTGTATATCTCCTGTCCCAGCCCTAGTGTCAGCCGTTCTCCGGGGACCCCTGGTTGCATTTATTGGAGAATGGCATTAGAAACCAAGATCTGAGCTCTGGGTGTGCTTGCTGTGCTGACATCATGGTTTCTAGGCCGCCTCAGCTGAGAGCAAGGACATACATGTGCATCCCGAGCCCTCTTCGAGGATGTGAATTTTTTTCATTCTCTCTGAAACCACCAGTGATAGACGTTTTCATTAGAAATTTCCTTCTCCACACATAACCTGTTTCCTTTAACATGCAGTTCTCTGCCTGATGACCTTAGTTGTCTTTGCCACGTGCATTTGGGCTAAGAATTTCTGCTAAGACTCCAGGTGGGCTGATCACAAGTTCTGAGCACACGGTGGGCTTGTTGATGCCTAGACTCACTGTGGGGAAATTTGGGAGTGCTCTAAGGGCTGTGGATGATGTCAGTATGTCAGGCCTTCTCTTTAGGGCTACTCAGACTTCCAGAAGAGAGCTTTCTGGTCCCTTGTCTGGGAGTGAAGAGTCCGGCTGCTGGCGCTCTGGAGATGCGCGGAGGAGAGCAGAGGGCCATTCCACACTCCACTGTACAGCCCCTGCACAACACTGCTTCTGTGAGGCACTCATGCCTCCACTGTGCCCCAGCTGAGACACCCGCTTCTTATGGTGGCCAAAGAATAATCCCCTAGACTTCTGCCTTTGCCAGCCAATTGTCCTTCTCCTGCTGTGTCCTCCTGTGAGCCCTAGTGCCCAGACCAGCTGACTGGAACAGGAGTGCCAGCCCCACACACAGGACTCAAACTCAATCTGTGACAGAAGGCCACTCCCACCCCCTGAATGGTGGAGGAGCAGGTGACACAGGTGGGAGGCTACCCCCAGCACGAGCACGAGCACGAGCACGCTGGCAGAGAAACGCAGGCAACGACGGAGAGGACACCAGTGGCTTCAAAGGCTCTAGGCCTGGCTCATGAGCCTGCCCTGCCCTCCCAACAAATGTGCCGGGCTGGGCAGACTGTTGGGGTGGCCCTGCAGCTTCATCAGGAGATGCCGTGTTAAGAGGGTGGAAACTTATCTCGATCACATGTTGAGTTGTGGGACCCCTGGACAGTGACTGTCTCCAGGCGGCTTTAAGGCAAACACGCGCATACTCCCCGTCTCTTCCCATGGGATACCTTGGGCCGCACCCCCAGGACTTGGCCAGCAAGAAGCCCATCACCCGATGCAGCCCCTCCACACTGCACTTACAGGACTGAGTCAAAATCAACCGTTTTTCCTGGTTGTGTGTGTATGTGTGTGGTTTTTGTTTTTTGTGGTGTTGGGGATCAAACCCAGGGCCTCATCCATGTAGGCAAGTGCTCTACCACTGGGTTACACCCCCAACCAGAAACCTCTTTTCCTTATAAAGTAGTCTATTCAAGGATTTTGTTATAGCCACACACAAAAAATGGACTAATACTTGTCCTCCTTGGTTTAAGGGCAAGTTGGCTTCCTACAACACACACCTGAAGCGTTCTGACTTATACTCCTCCGCACATCTCTGGCCCTGGTAAAGGCTGAGAAGGCAAACGGGTTAGGAGAGCGGGCAGGGTGAGAGGAGAGGGTGTGGAGAGCAGCCCGAGGAGACTCCCCGTCCCTGCAGCCGTGGTCTCCACTGGGACTGCCTGCCCAGCTCCTAGGCATCTTAGCGCAGCATCCCCACTGGCTAGGACTGAGTGCATCTCCCACAGAACTAAGGAGCAGATCCCCTGCCCCAGCACAGCTGATAAGCACAGAGCCGGACTGGAACCCTAGGCCAGTCATGGGTAGATGGGACCTGGACCCGAGGAGAGCAACCATCCTGCAGCCGTACCTGCAGCTGGCCTCTGGACAAGCCCTGGGTCTCTGTCCACGTGTTGCCTCAACGCCAGCCCAGGGAGCTCACGTTCAGCCTCCTCCTGCCTCCTGTGCCCTCTTCGGCCTGGTAAAGAGGCCAGCGTGGGCAGGGAGGTGGGCAGGGGAAGGAGAGGCACAAACAGGCAAAAGGGAGGCTGAAGGTTTCGGGAGGAGGGGCTGGGCACGTGGCTTCATCACGGCGGGTCCACAGCCAGGGGCCACAGGGCTGAGAGTGAGCACCAGGAAAGGAGCAGGAAGGCAGTGGCTGGGTAGCGAGTTGGAACAGGAGTTCCTCTGGGTGGCCGGGGGGCAGCGCAGGGCAGAGTGCCTCGTTCCAGAAATCACGCCAGGTCTTCAGCTCCCTCCCACTCCTCGTCTGCCTTGCCTGGCCCGTGCCCCACCTCTCACTAAGATCGGACAATTTCAACCCTCCCTTATCTCAAGTTTGTTTAAATATAATTCACGTACATTCAGGGTCATGGTTCCGAGTTCTGACAAATACAGAGTCATATAACCATCACCACAAAACCGTAAAACCATCACTGCTCAAAATTCCCTCGTGGTCTGTGGTAGTCACCTCCTCAGCTAAATTGGCCTCTCATAACCAATGATTAAATTTCCCCAGACATTTTTTTCCAGACTGTCTCACAAACAGAATCACAGAGGGTAGTCTCCTGATTGGCATCTATCACTTAGCACACTGCTTCTGATGCTTAGGCATGTTGTGCACTTGCCAGCAGGTGACAGCCCACCGTATGGATGCACCAGGGTTTGTTTATCCATTCCCTGGATAGTGGTCATAGGAATAAGCTTCTGGCTTTTGACTCTTTTGAATACAGATGGTATAAACATTCACATGGATAAATATCCAGGAACAGGCTTACTGGTGCTGGCTGGTGTACATGCAACCTTATCAGAAACTGCCAGACTCTTTACAAAGGGGCTACCACACTGTGCTTTCCCAGCATGCCTGAGGGCTCCGATGGCTGCACGACATCACCAGCACTTGCTACTGTTTTTAGGGCAGCCATCCAAGAAGGTACCTTGTGGTGGCTCATGACAGATCCGTCTGTAATTCCCCAGTGTCGTGGAACTATTTCAGAACCAGTTCCTTCTTCTCACACCTATTGCCACAGCCCCAGATCAGGTCTGTTTCTCTCACAGAAATAGCGCCTAGCCTTGTGCCCCTGAGCCCCTTGTCCCTCAAATCTTACGTGTTCTAGTGGCCCTTCCGAAGTGAACCCTTAACTGCATCACCGAGCCCCTGGCTTAGTGCACTTCAGCAGCTGTCCTCATCCCCACAGCAAGGTTTCCAACTTGAGATGCCTCCAGGGGGCGGGGGCGGCAAGGAGGGAGCAGCAAAGCTGCAGGCAGCCTGACCACTGCCCTTCAGGAATGTAGGCCCCAAGTCGCCAGACCTAACTAATAAAGAGAAGCCAACAATGGAGGGTTTTGCTTGTTTGAGCTAAGTCTCCTGGTTTTTAAATCACGGCAGTTAAGTGAAAGCAATAAAATAAAAAAACCCCAAGACACCTTTAGGCTGAATAAGGCTTATCAGTGTGCTGAAGCCAATCCCGGACCTCCCCCCACCCCCGGCTAGCAATACCAATCCTCCTCAAGGCCTCACACCAACGACCCCCCCCCCCCCTCCAGCGAGTCTAGGGGACCTGTGGTTCAGACCACAGGACACTGGTGCTCATTTCTGAACCTCTGGGCCTGAGGGGCCTTGCTGCCTCACTCACAGGCCAAGCATTTTTCTGGCGGCTCCCAGCCTTAGCTGAGGGTTTGCCCTTCAGGCCTCAACTGTTTCCCCACCTGGGAGGTGTCAGTCGCGGGCATGAGTCCCAACTGCTTCACACTTTTGACAGGGTCTTTTCAGGATTCTTTGCGCTTTTCCAAGCCACGGACCCGTCCCTCCCCCATCATGCAGCCTCGGCTCTGTGGCCATAAAGGTACATCATCTTTCAAATACCAGAAAAAAGCAGTGTCTCCAGAATGAACAGAAGCAGTGTGGAATATGTCCAGGAGTGACTTTTTCTGTTACTCACCTTGTGTGGGATGAGTGCCACGAAGTCAGGCTTGTGCCCTTCCTAATCTGAGGGGAAGAACTCATGAATGCTTCTTGGTGAAACCACTGCTCGACAGCCAGGCTTTTTACTAGTTCCCCGTAATGGCAACTGCTGGTGCTCTGCTTCCTCTTGTGCACCTGAGGTAGGTTGCAGGGAAGGCTGGGGTGAGGTTCACGGGCAGGCAGGAGCCCAGCAGTTGGACCTTCCTCAGTGCTGGCCCCACTCCCGAGCTCGACTTTTAAGCAGGGACGAGCCATACTCGACTTTAGTAAACTCCCTCTGGTGGCCAAGGTTGGGATGGCCAAAGAGAGACATCCTGGGGGATCCCTTCTGCGACCGCGACCCCAGCGACCGGACCGCATCGGCCTCCCGTCCCGGGGACCTAGGCCGGGCTTGCTGGGCCCCTCAAACCCAGCCACACCCTCCACACCACCGGGCCTTTGAGCGACCTCCCGGCGGTCGGGTCCTGCTCCTCCCCTCCACCCTGGTCCTTCCGAGGCCTCTGGCATCGGGCGATCCACTCTGGCAAAGTCGCCAGTCCGCAAAGCCCAGCCCCACCCACCCCAGGCACAGCTCTGAGCTGTTCCCCAAGGTGTCAGCCTCCCTGCCGCACTTCCAGCTTCACTATCCGAATGCAGATCTGTCGACACTCAAAACCCCGACCTCCGGCAACATCCCCCGGGCCTGTGGGAAGCGGAGCCGAGGGCCTTCGGGCCGCAGCAGGTGCTCCAAGCCCGAGGGGCCCTGGCACCGCGCCCCCCGTCCCGCCGTCTCTCCGCACCCCTCCCCGCACGACTTCGGGCCGCACCCTGCAGAGCCCCCGCGCGCCCGGCCGGGCTTCTCCTCGGGCCTCCTTCGGCCTCGCCTCTCCGGGCACAGCGCGCCGGGCTCCGCTCGGCCCCAAGCCTCCCTCCTCGGCCCGGGCTCCTCGCCTCTCCGCGAGCGTGCACCTGCAGCCCGGACGCCGACTCCCGGGCCCGCCGGGGGCCCGCTCGGCTTTCCGGGCGGCGCTCGCGTCCCCGGCGGCTGCCAACTCGCTCGCCCAGCCACGCGGCCCACACGGCGCAGCCGCCGGCCAGACCCGAACCCCGCGCGCCCCGCTCCGCCCCGCCCCTCCCGCACCGCCCTCCGCGGCCCGCCCCTTGTAGCGATTGGCCGCCGCAGCCAGGCTCTCCGCTCGCGGATTGGCCACCCCGTGGGTCGCTCAGGCCAGCGCCGCGGCGGTGCGGCGGGGTAGCGGGGAGTGAGGAGCGGGCCGGAAGGGTCGGAGCGCCCAGAGCCCCCCAGGCCCACTGCGGCGGCGGAGCCGGGAGCGGCAGCGCGCGGCGCCGCCAGTCCGCCCGCCGCCCTCTTCTCCCCGGCGCGGCGGCGGGGAGGCGAGGTGAGCCCGGCGTGCGAGCGGGCGGGCGCAGAGCGGCGGGGCTCGGGAGCTGGGCCGCGGGGCCTGCCGATGCCGCAGTCGCCCCTCCCGCCGCTGTCAGCGAGGGCTGCGGCCCGCGCTCCGGCCTAGCCCTCGGTGGCCCCGCCTCGGTGGTCCTTCCTCCTCCCTCCAGCTGCGGGGCGCCCGGTGCACCCCGCCGAGGCTGACGATGCTCTGGCGCCCGGGGCCGGGCTCGCGACCTTGGCCGGGGCGCTGACCCTCGCGCCCCCGCTTCCCCGGGAAAGCGCGGAAACGCCGCCGGTCGGGCCGGGGGGCCTGCGAGGACACCCCTCCCAGCCGCACTCTCCGGTGCCTTGTCATTGCCCACCCGGTGCCCGGCGGAAAGGAGCAGGCTTTGCCCACCTCCCGTGCCGCCCACCACACCCAGGGCCCTGCTCGCCTGCCTGGAGCGTGCCAGGCCCACTTACCCCAGGGCCTTTGCACTCGGTCGTGTTGGGAACTGGCTCCCAGTTTTCTGCAAGGCTGGCTCCTTCTACCCCTTCCCCTGGTTAGTTGCGTCCTTCTCAGTGAGGCCTGGTTGACCACCCTCTTTCTTTCCTGAGTCATTCTGTCACATTATTTTGTTTTGTTTTCTTCCTAGCCCTTACTCTGATTTGAAACTTTTTTTATTCGCCTGTTTATTTTTTATAGCTTTATGAAACAGGTAGTTGTCTGACTTGTCCACTGATTTCTCAGTGCTGAGGAAGCACGCAGTGAGTATTCAGTTCAATGGCTGAGTGAAGGAATGGCCCTGCCTCTGTGTTGTCCATGTTTTATCTGTTCATTTCATGTCTTCTGACAAACTTCTGAAACTTGTAAGCAGATGGACGCTTGTTCTTATTTTGTGAAATATTTTAATGTCCTCGACCCCATTGTTTGGTAACTGGCAGAACAAGCTGTGACATAAATCTTACATTTTTATGAATTTAGCTTTCTTCCACACATTCAGGAGAATTCTGCCTTATCTAGGTCATGCTTTCTGCTAGGCCCTTGGGACACAAAGGAGATAGCAGCGGGGTCCCTTCCCCTGGAGAGCCCAGGAGCTCAGCAGAGGCCACCATGCAGACAGTTCCAGGACAGGTATAGTGCCTGCTGTAGTGAAGGGTTTTGCCATGGAAATGAGGTGACAGGTGGTGCAGTTGGTTCTTGCATGGTGACCAGAAATTTGCCAGGGAGGGACAGGCACAGAAGTGAAAGAACAAGGCTAGCAAAGGAACACAGTCCACTGTGGAACTGCGACTCGATTCTGATTCTCGAGGCCAGGTGTAAGATCATGGAGTGTTGGGGACCCTAGAACCAGAACTTCACACAGCAGTTTTCTAAAGAAGTCAGAGCTCCAAATTTGTACTCACCCACTTTTTAAGTGTTGGCAATAACTAATGAAAATGTTCTCTAAAACACTTCAAGCCTGGCCAAAGGAAGATATGCAGCTTGGTTGCGGGATTGTCAGCCTCTAGGGCAAGCTGTGTGGGAGTGAAGAGTTGTAAGGAGCTGGAAAAGTAGCCTAAGGCAGGGGAAACTAGGCCCTGTTTGCCCAGCCCAGGTACTTGTGGTTATCAGGGAGCCTCAAGTATCGGCTTGAAACCCATTTTAACAGAAGAGGAAACTAAGGAACAGCATCTCAGCAGTCTGCTCGTAGTAAGCAGCTGTTAAGTGGATTTCAACCCATACCTACCCCCAAGTCAACATTCTGGGTTCTCAGCTATGAAAATTCTTTTTGGCTTTTAATTTTTTCTGGAAGAACAACAGCCAGTCTTCCATTTAACTTTTTTTTTTTTTTTCCATCCAGAATAATCCTTCGGGGTTAAAAATAATCCTTTTTTGGCCTCGTCTTAAAGAGCTTCGATAATGTAATTCATAGGGTGCCAAGACTTTACAGTAAATTGTTAATAGATTTAAAATGTTTTTACTTGGTCCCCCCCTAAATAAATATTTGAAGGTATACTTGAATTTGTCTACTTAAATTAAAAATCTTAATTATCAGGCAAAGTGCTAGACAAATCAATTAATAACCAGTTGTTTTCATGTTGTAGAAGATAAAACAAATCTAATTTTTTTCTTATGCATACTGATTTAGCACGAGAGCAACTGTTTTTCATCTAATATGTAGTTATCTTTCACATTTGGTTAGGAAAGTCCCCATTTACATAATTTTCCTTAATAATTATTACTTAATTTAGCCTTTTGCTGTTGTGTGAGTTAGTTTCAACATCAGCTGTTATTATAATTGTTTTCCGTGGGGGTATTGAACATACCAAAAAAACAAGCAGAATTGTAGGCAGCTTCAGCAGTGATTAACCCCTGGCCAGTCTTATTTCATCCCTAACTTCATTCACTTACACATTTACCCTCCTCATACTGTTTGCAAGCAAATTCTAAATATCGGGCCGGGGATTTAGCTCAGTGGTTTCGCTGCCTGCTGCGCAAGCGCAAGGACCCGAGCTCGATCCCCAGTACCAAAAAAAAAAAAACCCTAAATATCATCATTTCGTCCATGAGTTTTTCAGTGTATGTTCTAAGATATTCTAAGATACTCTTAAACTTGAAAAAGAATAATTTCTTAATATCAAATAACCACTCGCTTGAATTTCTAATTGTCTTGTGAATTTTATAATTTCTTTGTTTGAAGGTAGATCCAGATCCAGCCCATATTTTGCAGTTGATGTGTCTTTTAAATTTCTTTTAAGCTGTAGATTTCCCCTCTATTTTTTTTTTTTATTTTCCTTGTAGTTTACTTGTTGAAGCCACTGAGTTGTTCCTGCAGCGTTAAGGCTTTTACTGATCGTTTCTCTGCAGTGTGATTTAATGTATTTCTCTGTACTTCCTGAAAATTAATAGTTGGATCTCGATGAGGTTTGGCCAGATTCAGGGTGGACTCATGTCAAGTGTCCACTGTCCTGTTGAGAGGTGCCCTGCGATTCTGTGCTCATACCTGTTTAACAGATCAGTGCAGTCATTGCTCCAGGTTACCCAGACAGTGGCTGCCCCGCTGGGAATCTGACACCAGCATCCTAATCCAAACCACTGCTCTGCACTGCCCTGTCACATTTACCCTCCTGCATAGGCTTGCTTTAACAAAATTGGCTTGGCACCCCCTGTGTAATTAGTAGGGGATTAAATAATAAGTCAGATACATTTTCTGCCCTGAGGAAGCCAGAGTAGAGGTGGAGAAAGCTTTGCAATGCAAAATAAAAGAAATACAAATTGGGATAGCCAAAAAGGGAACATGCCCAGCACAGAGGGAAACTTAGAAGAAGGTTCCGGAACCAGATTTTGAGGGACATTGAAGCTTGGCCAGGGCAGTAGGAAGTAATTTCAGACAAATGGAACTTCAAGGGCAGAGGCCTACAGGTGTACAGTAGCCGGATGTGTCCACTCATCCCAGGTGGTTTGGAATTGCCCAAGAGTGGTCAGGGGCCTGTTGTGTCCTACCCTGTGCTAAGCATTTGAATCTTACTCTCAAAGTCATTGTTAAAGGGATTCAAGCAGGAAAATGGTATGGACTCTATTTTCAACGAATCTCTCTTTCAGTTCCTTATTGTGTAATAATTATAGATTTATAAGCAGTTGCAAAATCCCAGTACCTTTCACCTAGTTATCTCCAAAGATTGTATATGTACATACCATACTGTGATATCAAACCAGGAAATTGGCACTGGTGCCGTGTGTATATAGTTCATGTCATTTTATCATATGCAGAGATCGTAGATTGCCACCACTGCCACAATCAAGGTATAGAACGGGGCCGGGGATGTAGCTCAGTGGTTCCACCACCTGCCTCGCAAGTGCAAGGTCCCGAGTTCGATCCCTGGTACCAAAAAAAAAAAAAATGTAGAACTATTTTGTCAACCCAAAGATCTCATGCTACCGTTTTATAGCAACATGAACTGCCTTGCCCCTCATCATCCATAACCCCTGGCAACCACTACTCTGGTCGGCATCTCTCTAACTTTGTCATTTCGAGAATATATGGGGTTATACAATACGTGCCCTTTTGAGATTAGCTTCATTTACTGCTGTGGCTTGTCCGGATGTATCCCCAAAGCCTCATGTGATAGTAGGTGGGGCTTTTCGAAGCTGGCTGGATCTAAGCTGTGGGATGCTGGGATCAAGGACGTGAGGCTGGGATTGATTCACCATGAGATGCTAGGATTAAAGGCAAGAGTGACGCCCGCCCTGAGGCCAGGTTCCCTGGGTAAGCTCTAAGGGACAGCAGTGCTTGCTCCCTTCTGCCTGACTGCTCTGTGACGCCCTCTGCCGGGCCACTGCCGTGGAGCCAGCCGACTCTCAGCTGAAACCTCGACAAACTGAGCCAGATAAACCTCTCCTCCCTTAGCTTTGGGCGTTGGGTATTTTGTCTCAGCAAAGATGTTCACTAATTACGCTTGTCCCTCAGTGGGGTTCCAAGTCCCCACATGGACACCAAAGTCCATGGATGCTGAAGTCCCTTCTGTCAAAGGGGTAACATTTGCATATATTCTATGCACATCCTCCCGTGTAGATTTAAGTCACCTCTAGGTTATTTATAATACCTAATACAAAGTAAATAGTTATTATCTAATGTAGGGAATAATGATGGAGAAAAAATTGCACACGTATGGAACATGTCCAGTACATTTCCCCCCAAATGTTTCCTTTCTTTTAATTTAAATTTTTTAACTGAGACATAATGAATAAAAATTGCAGGTTAGCGTGGTATCATTAATTACGTTTTGATACATGTATACTGTGTTATAGAACATTTAAATCAGATCAGACGCATGTATCTCCTCAGACACTTCTTTCTTTCAGTTGCTAGGGATTAAACCCAGGACCTTTGCACTGAGCTGTGTCCATAGCCCTTTTTTATTTTTTATTTTGAGACAAGGTTTTGCTAAGACACTCAGGCTGAGCTTGAACTTGGATCCTCCTGATTCAGCCTCCCGATTGCTGGGATTACAGGCATGGGTCACCATGCTCAGCCACTTGTTAGTTTTTTTACTGTGAAACTTAAAAAATTTTCTTGTAGTTTTTTGAAAGGCACAGTACTTTGATGTTGCCTGCAGTCACCCTACTGTGCAGTGGCACTCCAAAAGTTGCTCCTGTATCACTGTAACTTGGTACCCATGGGATCTTCCTGAATATTTTTTATCTGGTTGGTTGAATTGGCAGATGCAGAGTCTGTGAATACGCAGGCCCTACTATACCATGCCCTTGAAATCCCCCAAGTTGTTGTAGTAGTTGGTTCTTTTTAGGGCTGAGCGGTATGCCAGGGTGTGGACATACAGCCATCTAACCATTCACCCATTGAAGTGTGCTGTGGTTTGGAATAGCAGGCATGGGGGCTGGGATGGTGCCTTTGCTGTGGCCAGGTCCAGGGAGCAGTGCGGCCGCGACCTTACCCGCAGCTGGGGATGGGGGTTACAGAGGGGAGAGCAGACAGGCCAGGCTGCCTGAAGGTGCAGTGGTAAGTAAATGCTAGTTGTTCTGTATCACAGTGCAGACTGAAGTTAAAGAACTGATGCTCAGAAAGGTGGCCCAGTGACTTTCTTGATTAGCAAAGTAATTTTGGCCTGGGGGTGTAGCTCATTGGTAGCACCGTGAAGTTGATCCCCAATACTCCAGAAAGAAAAAGGAAGGAAAGAAAGGTTATTATTATGCTAAGCTATTTTTTCAGAAGACTCAAAGTAGAAAACAAAGAACAAGTTGGTAATAAAAATTTCAGGAGCAGCCAGGGATTTAGCTGAGTGGTTCCACCGCCTGCCTCTGCCTTGAAAGCTCAAGGTCCCAAGTTCAATCCCAGGTACCAAAAAAAAAAAATTTTCAGGAAACAGAGGGTAATTATGAGAGCCTTTAACCACAGCAGATTCATTTAAATAGTGCACATCTTGGGTGTTCTGAAGGGTTAGTGTGATTGAAGGTTTGATCCGGGTGGGTCACTGAACCATCATTTCCTCAGCAGCAGCAGGAAAAGTACTTTGGCAGAGGGGAGCTGTAGGGTAAAATGGGAAGGTTTGTGTTTTCTGGACTGGCCCTCAGTGGCCCCTTGACGTGAGGCTTTACTTTGTAAATAAAATTAGAGTTATTAGAGTGGTGTGCTAGGTGGAAATAAATATCGCAGTCACGCACCCCTCAGTTCAAATTGGGGCCATGCTGGGAATTTAGGTGACTCCCTCACTGTCGCCAAGCCTGTTTCCTCATTGGCACAGTGCGGGTGGTAACAGACCCCTCACAGGCTGTGCCCGAGCATTTCTAACTGTGTCCCTCGTGCCAGGCTCCTCCAGTCTCCTCTGCCTCAGACCCACCCTCCACGCCTCTGTTAGAAGGATCATCATGCAGCTTTTCACTTAAACTTTTGTTTGGTCAGTTTTTTTAATGTAAAATGGGCACGTGGTTTTAAAAATACAGAACAGAAAGATGTGATAGGAAGAAAATGTCTCGTTTCTCTATTCCTCCATACTTTCTAGCATAGAGCCTGTATTTGTGTATTTTTACACAAATTGGAATTTACTGTATATACTCTGTCCACAAGTCTTATTTCCTTTATGTGTATTAGACGTCTTTCCATAGTAATACATAAAATCCCTGCATTCTATTTAATGGCTTTATTTTTATGCCATAATTGATTCATTTGATCCACAGTGTTCCTTTTAAGTTATTTGTAGTGGGGGGTTTTTGCCTGTTCGAAGTGCTGCAGATACCTTTGCACATGTATCTTTGAATAATTGTACACATATATTTGGCAGATGCATTTATTGAATTGTAGTTGTCAGGTTGGAATTCACATGCATTTAAATCTTTCATTAGCTGTTTCTTATATTCTTCCCAAAACAATTTTACCAATTTATAGCTCTTACCAGCTTGTGAAAGATTATATCAATAATTCTAGAACCTAATATGATTGGATATACTCTCAAAATTGAATGAAACTGCCCCAGCATGGTACCAGTTAAGAGTATGATTACCAGCAGCTGTAGCAGAGAGTTCCAGAGTTGCTCGGCAAGGTTAAAACTGATTGGGCCCGGGATTTAACTCAGTGTGGTTCCGCCGCCTGCCTCACAACTGCAAGGTCCTGAGTTCGATCCCCAGTACCCCCCCCCCCAAAAAAACCATTGTTACGGCCCCAGCATGGGCGAGTGGTCTTGAATGGGGGTGTCTGCAGGAGCTCTGCCAGAGGGCCAGCAGCTGTACCATCTCCAGCGTGAGGCTTCTGCCTCCAGGTCTAGGACAGCTGATGCTCAGACAGCAAGCAGCAAGGGAGGACACGTTGGAGAGCAAGCAGCTTCAATAAAGACAGACGAAACGTGATCTGGAACTTGCACGCAGCATTCTGCTCATATCTCGTCAGCCAGAAATTGACCGTCTGGCCACGTTGAGCCACTGGGAAAGCTGCCAGGTGTTGTCTCTGTTGTAGCCACTTGTCCAGGAGGGACGGGCTGGCACCTGTTAGTAACGCGAGGAGGGGAGTGGACCTCGTGTGTGTCAGCAGCCTGTGCCACAGTCTGCTGCTGACCTCTTCGCTTCTCACACTCACCTGTCCAAAACTGAACTCACCAACCCTGTATCGACCTCCTCCTTATAGCCTGCCTCTTGGCCAGGTCAGCAAGTCATGTAAACCCTTTCTTAAAGCCATGCATTTCATCCTCTTCCTGACGTGCCACAGTCCTGTCATTTTTATCTGATCTCTCAGCTCCAGGTACTCTACTGGCCTCTCCTTAGTTTCCCAAATAATCTATGGAAAGCACGTGCTTCTGGTGCTCTGATGGCTCCCATATCCCTCAGCTCCAGCCTGAGGTGCAGAGTTAGCTTGGCTGCCACAGCCTATGGTCATCTGCCCTCGTTTTCTCTCTCCATCTTCCTTTCCCCACTACTCAGCAAATAATCTCAAATGAGTGCATCTCTACCTCTGTGTGTGCCCTTCCTCCCCATGGCCCAAGTCTTCCCCTTGCTTCTGGGTTTAGGGTCACCTTGTGTTGGGTCTTCCTGAGTGTGTCCACAGCATGTGCTTTATAAGCTCCCTGGGAACAGGCGCTGTGTTATGCCACACAACACCTCTGCAGGGGGTAAGTGTTTTGTAAACAACCAGTGTTGCTGGCATATTTACAGTATGGCAAAGAAATGGCTGCCCCCAGTAGAACAGGCTTTCGTGGCGACAGGTCCTTCTGTGGAGTCCTTTGCACTTGCACCTTGCCAGCCAAGCTGAGCAGTTCACTTTGTGTGGACAGCCAGCTTAAGCTCTGCCTGTGCTGTCTCCCTGTCAGTCCTAGGCAGATGCTGCCTTCTCCATGAAGTCTGCCGTGTCTGATGCACCTGTCCCTGTTGGTCTCTTGTGCGTATGCCTTTATGTTTTTCTTATGGCTCGTGTACAATATGGCTACTCACACTTCTGAAATTGTGAATTATATGCTACCGCAAGACTGATTCCTAGGTGTGCCTTTATAATACTTAGCACTTTCATGTGCAAAAGCACTCCCTGAGTGTTGACTTGTGTCAGCCGCTGACAAACTATAAATAAGCTAATCTTTAGAAAAGGATATTCGTACAGATGTCAGTAAACTGGAAGTGTTATAGGGAATCATTAAATGGTGCAGTGTGGGTCAGATTAGTGAAGATTTATTGAATTCTTGCAGTATCCCTCCCTTCTTTGGAGTGTTCCATGCCATAGTGACCAAGACAGACCTGCTTCCCCCTCCCCTGGCTTTCCTGGCCCAGGACTGCCTCCGAGTGCTCCTCACAGCTGTGCAGCCTGGGCATGTGTTCTAGCTCACAAAGCTTTAGGTTGCTCCAGGGTAAAGTGGGACTGAGGACACTGATGTGGGTCAGGGTGGGCACTTGTGTTTGTCCAGCATCTAGTTCGGTGCACTCAAGAATGATGAGGGGCCGGGGATTTAGCTCAAGCGCAAGGTCCTGAGTTCGAAAAGATTGATGAGAAAAGCCTGGGGCAGTGGGTATTAATTTATTTTCATGTTTAAGGGAAATCTAGACACCATTTTGTTGAACTGTAAATCATCACTACAAAAAACTCATTGAGCAGCTCTTAAGTATTAGATAGTAGAACCAGAAGGGCAGGAACTTCAGGGAGCTATAGAAAAAAAAATTTAATTCTCTGTTTTTAAACAGTATGAAATGTTTACCTATGCGATTTTATTTTTTGGCTTTTTAGTTTAAAAGAAAGAACAAAATAAACAGCTTGCCACCTTTTCCGTAGATGTCCTCAGGCAAGCGTTGGGAAACCAAGTGAATGCTTGCTTGTTTCTGTGTAAAGCCATCCAAGGTCCTGTGCAGTGAGACTTTCAGCCCGCTGTCGAAGGCATAGAAAGGCTACTTCCCGTGGCTGCCAGTTTATACCCACACGTAGAGAAACCCTGTACTGTTACTATTTTCTATTGTGGGCACACAGCAGAGTTTGTGGGTGCAAGGGGTGCACGCCGCGTCTCACCTTCATGAGACGGCCTGTCGGTATGCAGAGCACATGGCAGTATCAACAGCCCTTGTGACCTGTCACTCTGGCATATGAATGCTGCTTTCCATCCATCGCGTCAGCCTGAATCTGGGCACTCAGCAGGGTCTGGTCAGTTTGCCTTTCTTCGGGATTCTAGAGGCAGCCGTTCTGAAGTAATACCCTCAGCTCTGGTTGAGACTGCTAGACTTAAGCTGGTCCCATAGGAGGCAAACTGCTGAGAAGCATTTAGTGGCATGGCTAGTAATGATGTATAAATTTTTTTCTCTGAAAATGGTTATTTTCTAATCCAGTCCCTTAATATGTGATCTGGTTGTGCCTCAGAAATCCCTTCCTTTCGTAATGGTCTTGTACTACTGTAATGTCTTGCATTTTTGTGTCTTGCTTAAGTTCAGAACTTGGTCAAACCAAGTTTAGAAATTTAGAGCCGCATTGGCTTATATTGCAGTAAATTTGTGAGCTGTGAGTGGATATTTCCGTAAGAATGTACGTTCATTCTGTTTCTCTTTTCAGGAGTCTTGTCAGCAGTGCCAGCTCCTTGGGATTTTGTATGACACTACATCATGAGTGACAGCAAATGTGATAGTCAGTTTTACAGTGTGCAAGTGGCAGACTCAACTTTCACTGTCCTGAAACGGTACCAGCAGTTGAAACCAATTGGCTCTGGAGCCCAAGGGATTGTTTGGTAAGTATGGTCTGTTTTAATACTATAGGTTGAGTTTTTGCTGTAATGAAACATAGAACTAAATCATTAGAATTTAGAAACACTAATGATAAAAATACAGTTACAGACTTAATGAGCTAAATTGAATCAACCTCTTGCTATAATTATATGTGGTCAGGTTATAGGTTACAAACCCAAATTTCCAGAAAGCTGCATAAATTTAAATAGGTTAGCAGGTTTTCTTTTGCTTTTTTTCCTTTTTTTCCCATTGCTCCTGTCATTATGATATCAGCATAGTAGGTATGACAGTGAGGTGTAATGGGGATTTGGAGTTTTGTTCATTTCTTCATCACGGCCACCTTCCCCCCCTTTATTCCCAGTCACCCCTGTTCATTTCCAGGCGCCGTCATTGCAGTGCCTTGCCCTCCATTGGCAGGACGAGGCCAGTCGGTGTCACTGTCACACCATGGGTTAACCAGGAAGGGATGCTGTGTCAGGGCTTGGGCTGGTCGCCTTCCTTGGTGTCTCTTCAACTATGTGTCCAGCCCAGGACGTCAGAACCATTAGTCTGACCCTGAATCTGAGTCTCGCATGGTCAAACAGTCAGCTGCTGCGACGTCACTGGCTAGCAGAAGGTAAAGTTCTTCACATGTTTTCTAGACTACAGTTATCAGCACTTCCCAAACTTTATCCCTTATTTTTCTGGACAAAATTGTTTTCCTTTCTATTTTTGGTCAATAAAATCAAGATTATCTTTGCCTCTGAAAGAACCCGATGAAGCTAAGCATCTGATGTTTACAGATGTAGGCAGGGGGCACTGAAGATGAAAGAACTCCTTTGCGTGTTCTGGTAGACGAGTTTATGGTTTCATGTAGTAGAGAGGCTGAGCTTGGAGAGTGCCTGTCAGTGGTTCTAACTGTCCTGTGGTGCAGAGATGCTCTCTTGGGCCTAAGTGGTTGATGGCCCTGGGAGCTGAGAGGACTGAGCCCAGAGCTTCTGAGGGAAGCTAGCCTGGGGGAAGAGGCAGTTGGGAGGCGTACCCGCTCACGTCCAGAATAGTGGCGGCCTTAGTTTCCAAATGATGGCATACTGGTACTGGCTGGGCATCCCTTTCCTGAAATGCCTGGGCACATCTGCCTGTTTCTGATTTCTGTTTTGCTTTCAGAGTTTAGCATATCTGCATAGACTTTATTACCACTTGAGCATCCCTCATCCAAAAATGTGAATCTGAAATGCTCCAAAATCTAAAACCGTTGGAGCATGATATCAGTGCACAAAAGTTTCAGATTTAGGAGCACTGCAGATTTTGAATTTTTGGATGAGGGATACTCAACCTATACGTAACTGTATTGTGCCAAGAGAATTTGTGAAGTTAGTGGATAGTTCAAATTGGAAACTTTAATGTTAATTGAAAGATAGGAACACTAGAACATTCTTTTGATTTACAGTCCATCTCTTATTTAGGATCGGATGGTAATTTGACCCAGATAATTTGTGGAGGGAGGTAGAGAGGAAGGAGGAAGACAGGGAGGGAGGTTTTGAGGGAGTTCACTTTATGATTGTGGATAGGCAGCTGTTTAAAATATGAGTTTCATTTGTCCCAATTGGCTTGCCATTCGCTTGTCTTTGAAGGTTAATAGTAATGTAAATAGTGTACATTTTGTAGTTACTGTGAGCTCTGCTATAACCCTGACTGTATAAATGTTGCGTTAAGGACTAGGAAGGCTCAATGATTTTTCCGTCTCACGGGGTATTAAGGGTAGGCCCAGGACCACTACCAGCTGTTGGTTTTTGGGCCTCATTGCTTATACTGAGGTAAGACTTGTTGATGACTTTGAATCACTAATACTTCTTGGTATAACTGACCTAACTTATGCCTAGAATCTTAGCAATAATGAGTAAATGTTCATTAAATACCTGTTTGTGTGTGTTGTTTTGTTGGTTTTTTTTTTGGCACCAGGGATCGAACTTGGGACCTTGTGCTTTCGAGGCAGGCGCCGGAACCACTGAGCTAAATCCCCGGCCCTTAAATACCTGTTTGAAAAATCGTATTAGTTGTATTTGTCCCCATAGGACAATAGTTACCTTCAAGCAATTTTAACTTTACAGCTGTAACTGATACTTGCTGTTTTGATATCCTCCTATCTTATGTTCTCATTTGGAAAAGTAAAAACCTCAGAAGTGATTTTGGCTTCCTTTGTCCCTCTTTCTTTTTTATATTCATCCTTCACCAGGCTTAAGACACCAAGTAGGATTGGGAAACAATGTGGTGATGACACATTCCTGTTTAAAAATCAAAAATCAACTGACTTGCTAAAATAAACTCAACAGCAGGTTAGCTACTGCCTTGACAACACGATTTGGATTTCCTGTCGTATTGCTTATTAAAATATTGTCATCTTATTGTTTTTTGATTATGTGAAACTCCCTTTTGTCGTTAGTGTATTAAAATCAGTGACCCTTGGGGATGCATTAAGGCTGAAAGACGGCCCCTCCCGAGAGGTGTCCACACCCTAACCCTGGACCCCATGCGTGTGTTACTTCACACAGCCGAAGGAGCTCTGAACCACGGCAGCCGTCCTAAGGTGGGAGAGTAGCCTGGATGAGGCTGATGGGTCCGGTGTAGCTGCTACGAAGCAGGGGCAGGAAGGTTGCAGTCTGAGAAGGAAAGGTGGCAATAAGTGAAGTGTGGAGCAGTGCGGGGCCAGGAGCCGAGGGACAGGTGAAGCCGCTGCCGGCTGGGAAAGGCAAGGGAGTAGATTCTCGCGGACGCAGCTGATGCCTGGATTCTAGTCCTGTGGGATACGTTTTGGACCCCTGACCTCTAGAGCTGCAGGATAATAAATGCGTGTTGTTTACAACCAATAATTTGTGGTAACGTTAGAAAACTAATTTGGGGACAGATGTATTTTTATATTTTTGAGAAATATACTAGCAGTAGTGTGTGGTTTATAAAATTGCTTTGTCTTGCAAGGACCCGAGTTCAATCCCTGGTACCAAAACAACAAAACAAAACAAAAAAACAAAATTGCTTAGTCTTTTATTAAATTAGAGGATTGGGAAGATACAGGGACAGTGCATGTCAGGCCAGGGACTTGGACAGAATTAAGAAGAATTGAAACCAGAATAAAATATTCTGATCTCCAATTTTTGTTTTCTTTTTCTCTTTCTCTCCCTCTTTTTTTTATTGCTGGGGATCGAACCCAGGACCACACATATGCTACGCAAGGTCTCTACCACTGGGCTATAAGCCCAATCCCTGACCCCTAATTTGAATAGTTTTTACAGTTGTCATTGATTTACTTCTAGTTTTTTCATTAGATGTTAGTAAAATTTGTTAGGAAATAAGTTTTTAAATGTTTATCATTTTAAAGTATTCATAAAAATCAACTAAGCTATGTAGTAATATTAATTGCAAGATTTAGTGGGGAAATATATGTGTACTTTCTTTCTCCTTCTAGAATCTCAAGTTCAATGAAAATAGGAAAGATTTTATAAGACAGCTCTATGAAATGTTTGACTTTTTAAAAAATATGTTTAATATTTGGTCTGGCAGAACTTAGAAGTAACAGTTACCACCTTAACATGAAATAATTGGTATAGCTTTTATGGTCTTTTTCCTCCAGTTTTCTATAAGCATGAACATTGGCCTATTCCTAAATTGTTGTATTTTCACTATATTAATATAGATAAATAAAAACATAAAGTTCACAGCGAAAGTCTGTGATGAGGAAGATGCATGGTAAAAGGCCCAGCATGACGTGACCCTGGGTGCTGAGTTCCAAGTCCAGCTCTGAGCCTTGTAGCCATCATTCCTGTGACTTGGGGCACCCGCTGTGTCTTCCTGGGTCTTAATATTTTCACCTCCAGAAGGTAGTTAAGAGCTTCTGATTTAAGATGGTAATCGAACACCTGGCCTGATGAGATAACAGAGCAGGAGTGAAAATAAGTAGACGAGTCATTTGCAGTAAGTGGTAGAGCCCTAGAGAGGCTCTCAGTAGCCGTAAGAGGCTGTGAATATGGGAGTGACAGGCACAGAGCATGAAGATGCCAAGGGTAGCCAAAACCAGGGATGCTGATTTAAAACGCATCTGTGAAGCAACTGTGCCAGTTTGCTGCCAACGATTCCCTCACCTCCCCCTGCTCAGCATTTATCCTAGAGAGCTAATAAGGTGAGGAACAACGATCACGTTAGAATCCAGGGAAGGGCAGCCTAGTGTGCGAAGCCCACCATTTAAGGCTGTCTGCCTTGAAGTTTATTTAAATTCTGGAAAGAGCAGGTGAGAGGTTGAGTAGTGCTTTGGACTCCTGTGGTTAGGAGGTAGGGCTGGAATCTAGGGCTCTTTCACAGAGCCTGGCAAACTTCCTTTGCTCTGTATCAGGACCGTTAAAGTGCCACACCCTAGAAGTGTGTGACAGGAAGAGAGACAAGCTCATGGAGGCATCTGTTGAACCTCTCCAGAGGTGAACCTGAATTGTTAGGGCCCCATGTGCATGTCAGAAGTAAATGTAAATTCTCCCTGGAAGAAGATAGTGTCACACTGGATATCAAAGTATTTCCAGACAGCAGTTTTACAAGATCCAACCCATGTAAAATAACTAGATACACAAGGAGATAAGGCAAAATCCAGCCGAAACAACAGACAAAAGAAACACATCTACAGGAGACACTGATGTTATTACATCAAATTTTTATTATTATTTATTTTATTTTATTTTATTTTTTTGGTACTGGGGATCAAACTCAGGACCTTGTGCTAGCAAGGCAGGCAGCAGAACCACTGAGCTAAATCCCTGGCCCACATCCAAATTTTTAAAAAGCTATGATGGTGTGTTCAAGGTGGTAAAAGGCAAGATGAAAAATGTTGGTGGATAAATTAGAACTTTTTTAAAAAGAAGAACTAAATGAAAATTCTAGAACTAAGAACTATAATGGTTGAAATACTAACTGAATGAGTTTGTAAGCATACTAGATATAACTGAAGAGAGAATCAGTGACCTGGAAGATATGCCAGCCAGAAATATCCAGAATGAAGCCTGGAGAGACTAAAAGAGTAGAAAAATATGGAAGGAGGTGGGTGTGTTAGTTTTCTGTGACTGCATAGCAAAGGAATATGAGGTTGGCTTAAAATAACCTACTTTCATTATCATATGGTCCATAGGTGTGAAATCTGGGTGGGCTGCCCTGTGTTCCCTGCAGAGCATCCCACTAAGGTCTGAAGTCAGTGTGTTGGCTGGGCTGGGCCCTTCTGTGGAGACTGGCAAAGAGTCTGCTCCCAGGCTCATTCGGGTTGTTGGTAGAATCTCGTTCCTTGTAGCTCTAGGCTTGAGGTCCCCAGTTCTTGATTTCTTTCAATTAGAGGCCACCTCTGCTCCTAGAGACTTACCTGCTTTCCTTCTCAAGGGACTCCATCCATAGGGCAGCAGTGGCTTTCCCGGTACTCTGTGAGTCAGATCTGTTTCTCCCCATTCCCACCAGCCAGTACAATTCTACTTTTAAAAGTCTCTTGTGATTAGATTAGGTTCACCTGGATAATCTCCCTTTTGCTAACTTAACAAGTATGTTTAGACCTTTTGCAGGACCCAAGGTCATGTCTAAAAGAATTTTTAATTGCATTTTTTATGTTCTAACAGCATGTAGAAAATGAAAAGTCAGTGAGAGAGAGAGAGAGAGAGAGAGAGAGAGAGAGAGAGATTCCAAGGCCGGGGATTTAGCTCAGTGGTGCTGCCACCTGCCTCGCAAGTACAAGGTCTGGAGTTCGATCCTCGGTACCAAAAAAAAAAAGAAAATTCCAAAAGAATACCATTTAAAATTGGACAAAAATGTTCAGTTATTACATATGTAGGGGGGAAATCTAACAAAATGTGAAATAACTCTGTAAAAAGCTAAAAATATTAGAAAAATAAACTTAATGGTAGCATATATCATTTTGAGTTACTGTAAATACTATAAAAGTATGACTTAAAACTTGCCTAATTGACTGAAACCTAAATCTAAATAGCCTTTTTCAAAAAATGAATTAACAAACTGATTCTAAAATGTATACATAAAAATAAATTCTAAGGATGGTCAAACCACCCTTTAAGAGAAACAAAGGAGAGCTTACTCTTCCAGATGTGAAGACTTATCAGGAAGCCTTGATGATGAGCTAGTACAGATTGGGTGCAACCGGAGAGAGCAGTCTGGTGGGATCCCGTAAGCAACCTAGAAACAGTGCCCTGCACAGAGTGGCTTCCTCCTCCTCTTCTTCCTCTTCCTCCTTTTTTTCTCCATCTCCTCCTTATCCTTCTCCTCCTTTTGGTGTGTGTGTGTGTGTGTGTGTGTGTGTGTGTGTGTGTGTGGTACCAGGGATTGAACCCATGGCCTTCACACTGAACTGTATTTTCCCTTTTTCTTGTTTGAGTCAGGGTCTTATTAAGTTGTCAAGGCTGGGTTCGAACTTGTGATCTTGCCTCAGCCTCCCAGAGTGCTGGAATTACAGGTGTGCACCACCACCCCTAACATAGATGGGCTTCTGGGTTTTTTTTTTGGTACTGGGGATCGAACTCGGGTCCTTCTGCTTGCACAGCAGGCGGCGAAACCACTGAGCTAAATCCCCAGCCCAATGGGCTTCTGGTTTATGGTTGTGGTGGCTCTAAAGAGCAGTGGGGAAAGGATGTCTTTTAAATAAATGGACATCTGGATAGTCATAGGGAAAGCAGTGAAATTTGACCCCAGTGTACACATTAACACAAAAATCTATCTCAGTTAAATGCTTCTAAATGTCTAAGGCAAAACAGTAAAGCTACTTTAAGATAATATATACGGATGTTTCTCATGATCTTTGAAATAGAGGACTTCTTTGAACAAGACATTAAAAAATAAGAGAAAGTATTAGTATATTTGTGTTGAAATTAAGAACTTCTGTTTAAAAAATCATCAAGAACTTGAAAAGACAACGATAGTGTGTGAGAAGATACATGGTCTACCTTTCATATCCTGGGATTCTGCAGATCAACAATATTTAGAAAGGGCAGGGAATTTAGCTCAGTGGCACCGCACCTGCCTCGCAAGTGCAAGGTCCTGAGTTCAATCCGCAATACCAAAACAAAACAGAAATATTCAGAAAAGTATGAATCTGTACCAAACATGTACAGACTTTTTTTCTATCATTAGTCCCTAAATAATACATTACAGCTATTTACATGGGATTTGTATTGTATTAGATATTATGCGAAATGTAAAGATGATTTAGCATATATGGGAAGATATGCATAAGTTGTATGCAAACACTACATCACTTTATACAAGGGATTTTGGTGTCTGGGGAGTCCTGGGTCCAGTCTCCCATGGATACTGAGAGACAAGTCTATGACTGACAAGAGTCTCTTATTCAGAATACATAAAGAATTGTAATCACTAAAATATCAGACAGCCAATGTAAAATCAGTGGCCATAAAACAAGACTCTCCAAATAACTAATAAACACAGAAAAATATGCTTACTATCATTATTCGTCAGGGAAATGCAAATTAAAATTGTCTTCCTATGCAATGAAATACTACTGTACAATCAGCAGTGGTTAAAAATTAAACTGTTCATAGTATCAAGTGTTGGCAGGGATATGGACAGCTCATATACAGCTCTCAGAGGTGAACCTTCCATGCACTGCCAGTGGACCTAGAACTGGACAGAATCACTCTGGGAAAGAGTTTGGTGTCATCTACTAAAATATAATATATGCATTCCCACTCTTAGCTATCCACTCATCAAGAATGAATGCGTAGGGCACCCAGAGCCATGTACAAGAATGTTTAGGACTGTTTTGCAATCATCTGAACACTGAAAATAGTGAAAATATCTGTCAACATTGTATGTCATGCAAAGAAATGCTACAACAGTGACAGAATGAATTAAAGCTCAGAATATGGATGAACTTCATAAATATAATGTTATGTGAAAGAACCCAGGCAAAATAAATGATAGAGGTTTCATATAAGGATACACGTTTAGCCAGTGAAAGCAAGGAAATGATTATCCTAAAAATCAGGAGTAGTTATCCTTGGTGGACAGGAGGGTGGCAGTTGGAAGAGGATGTAAGGGGAGGACTTACGGGATGGTAGAGGAATGTGCCTCTGTGATAAAGCATTGAGTCAAGGAACGAAACAAAGCACCGGAAGGAACATCGAAGGCATAAACCTCACGAACAACACTCAAAGCTGGAAGTCATTGGAAGAGTTGCCTTAAAGTTTTGAGAAAAAACAATTTTCGACTTAGAAGACAAACTGTCAGTCAAGGATGAGAGCAAAGTGAAATCTTTTATCATCCATATATTCTTTCTGGGGAAATTCCTTGAGGATGTAGTCCAACTAAAAAGACAAGCCAGCCGTGGTGGCACACGCTTGTAACCCCGCACTTGGGAGGCCAAGGCAGAGAATCTGCGCAAATTCAAGGCTCGCCTGAACCACACAGTGAGACCCTGTCTCAAAAAAAAAAAAAAGAAAGACAATACAGGAATGTGTACTTCAAGAACCGTGGAGGTCACTGGAAAGAAATCCCAGGGTAGTAGTTACACAGCAGGCTTTGAGAGAAGATCCAAGAAAAATGGCTTCAAAAAGAATGGGATGAACTCCAAATGATAGATAAGTACTGGTGATGGGCTTAAAAGGATATATTTTCTTTAATAAGAAAAGAATGTTTATTAGAAACTTGAGGGGTACTAGACAGCTGGAAAAAAATCATGATCTACATAAAAAACAAATTTAAAAGGACATGATGTTCAGGGGCCGGGGATTTAGCTTAGAGGCTCCGCAGCCTGCCTCCCAAGCATAAGGTCCTGAGTTCAATTCCCAGTACCAAAAAAAAAAAGGACATGATGTTTGAGTAGTTCATGAAATATAAGAAAAGAGAACCCATTCTGGAAACATTTTCAATTTTTATATGTATGAGTGACAGCAAAGGTCATGTAGTCTTAGAAAATGAAATGTGATCCCAGCTATAGAACTAGAAATGTTTACATGTAAGTTACATACATAACCCATTGTATTGGTTTTCAATTTTTAGACACATCCTAAAGAGGAACACTGAAGGGGTTTTATTTTTAACTACAAAATAAATGGGTTAGTAAGCTTGACCATTTAAGGTAGGAGTTTGGAGGAAAGGGAGGAGGATAGAGAGACAGAGGGAAAAGGGAATGGAACATAATAGTCTATTTTTAGCCTCGTAGTAGTCTCATATGATGGTCTCATTTCTTGTACTGCGAGGTTCTTTTAAAAGTTGACAGAACGAGAAGTTTAGACATGTTATTTAAAGTTTCATAGGTAACCAAAGAAAAACCTAAAAATAATATGAGAACAAACCTTGATGGTGTTGGGGATTTTAAGTAAGTGGCTAATCCTCAGTTTTCTTGTGGAGAGTAAATAGTTCTTTCTAAAGTTGATAAATGAAAAAGCGATGCTAAAAATATACTTTTTGGGGTTAAAAAGTGATCACAAGAACCCAAACCGTGAATAATTGGTCATTCCTCTTGGAGTTGGAACCAGGAATGGAAAAGCATGTGTTCACTTAGATGCTTAGAACTGGTCCATCTGGCTCATTTGGGACAAAACATACTGATCAATAAAAAGAATATGTCTATCATATGCTGCGTATTGTTTTGAAATATATATACATTGGTGGAATGGCTGTAGTTACTTAACACATTCATTACCTCACCTTTTGCTGGTGAGAGTACTTAAAGTGGATTCTCAGCAGTTTCTAGGAACAGTGCTATTAACTGCAATCCCCATGTACAGCAGAGCGCTTGAACTTTCTCATATCCCTTTCTAACTGAAGTTTTGACCAAAAACTTTGAAAGATGTATCTGTTTTCAAACGTTGAACCTTAAAAATATTTAGATACAAATATATGCCTGTGTATATGTATGTTGATGATTTGTTTCACAGATACATTTATCTTAAATATATTATGCCTCAGGGCCAGGGATTTAGGTCAGTGATTCCGGCGCCTGCCTCGAAAGTGCAAGGTCCCGAGTTCGATCCCCGGTACCAAAAAAAAAAATTGTTAAATTAAGTTAGACTTGTTTGACCCAAAAGCATTATTAATAGAAAAGAATAAGTATAACCAGTGTTATAAACTTAATAGAATAAATAAATGGATGCAATATGTAAAATGATGCCTACTTCTTAAGTAGTCTTTAGTAGCTTTTAATCTCTGATGATTAGTAGTCAAAAAATAATAAAACTAATGATATTGTTAATGGTAATTTGAAATCTGAAAATGGCTACTCAATTCTTCATGTTTATTTTCTGGAGGGAAATGAACACCAAATTTTATGACAAAATGTTATCAGGTGCTGGAAACACAGGGCCTAGATTTTATATTATTTATTTAATTTTTTTGGGTACTGGGGCTTGAACTCGGGTCCTTGCGCTTGCACAGCAAGTGGCGAAACCACTGAGCCAAATCCCCGGCCCTCCTAGATTTTATTTTTAACTAGAGTAAGAGGATTTACCTTGAGCTAAGATGTTTTCATCTTGGAAAAACACATTCAATCAAACTTAGATTTATTGGATTATTTTCATGAATTCAGCCATTTCCTCTGCTATAACTCCAAAAATATTTTAATCAACGATGACAGTGAATTTTTCAATTTCTTTACTTATTTAAACTGAGGATTTCATTTCTTGATGTCTTACGTGCTCTGTGTTAAATTACCTGGTTCTGAAAATAATAATCTCAACTAACATACTAAAAGTGCAGTTGCAGAGGCTTGCTCGGCTCCTCCTAGCTACGTCTCCATGTCCGTGCCTCCACAGAGTGGGTAGCACTAGCCTCAGCCTCTTGGCTGGCTCTTCGTGTGCAAGGCCTGTGCCTGGAATAAAACAAGCACAAAGATTTTCCTTGTTCATTTTTTAAAAGATAGTACATTTAATGTATAGTCTCCATTGCTGTTTCTCCAGAACCGTTCTAACGAATTGCTTATTGTATTTCCTAATTATAGTGCTGCTTTTGATACAGTTCTTGGGATTAATGTTGCAGTCAAGAAACTAAGCCGTCCTTTTCAAAATCAAACTCACGCAAAGAGAGCTTATCGTGAACTTGTCCTCTTAAAATGTGTCAATCATAAAAATGTAAGTTATACCTAAGTTTCCTCGGTATGCCTGTATGTTGACAATGTGATGATCTTCAGGGTCTTTTGACATACATTCAGTTCAGACCGGGGATGAACCAATGAGAACATGCCTGTTTGTTTATTTATTTATTTAGTGGTGCTGGGGATTGAAACAAAGGCATTCACCTTGAGCTACATCCCCACCCCTTTTTATATTTTATTTTATTTTTTTTGTTGTGGTTTTGGTTTTTTTTGGTTTTTGTTTTGGTACCGGGGATCGAATTTGGGACCTTGCGCTTGCAAGGCAGGCGGCAGCACCACTGAGCTAGATCCCCGGGCCCAATTTGATTTGATTTTTATGTAGTTTGAGATAAGGCCTCACCACGTTGCCCGACCTGGGTCGGGTTTGTGATTCTTTTGCCCCAGCCTCTAGGATTGTTGGGATTAAAGGCATGTGCCTGCCACCATGCCTGATTTATTTATAAGTTTTAATTAGCACTGGGAAAATTGAAATTAGAAAGATGAGTTGTGTTCCAGAGGAATTAGGTCACTCAGTTAAGGTAGAAATGCTGATTTAATCCTGTAGCCATTTGGTTTCATAAAATGAGAACAATGTATTTCTGTTTTCATTAAATGAGAACAGATATTAACCTAATACATTGAAAAACAACTAAATATTTTTTGGAAGAAAGTTGCATATGTAGCTTTTGCCTTGTATACAGACATCTCAGTTTTAATTAAATACCTGTTATTAGTTGATGTTTCATTCAGGATAGCTGTACTTGGCTTTTCCATAGTAATAGGCCACTAAATTTTTAGTAGAATTAATAATACGTCTCTAGAAAATGAAGTTTTTCTCAAGCATACCATTTGTCTTACTAGTGATCTCTAAGCAAAATTTATATAACCTTGCCTTGTGGTAAAAATCATAGAATGTGAAATCTGGAAGAGGTTTTGGAAATCAACTCACAAAAACATCCACCACCCCCTCCTTTGGGAGAGGGAAGAATGTTTAAAATTACACTAAACTATATATTATTCCCTTTGTTTTAAATTTGTGCTGGATCTTTTTAGGATAGGGATATTAAATATGAAATGGATAGGTTTGTTTTGAGTCTGTGGTTTGGATTAGTTTTAATTTTTCCAATGCATGCTTTATTTAAATTTTTTAGGTTTTAAAAATACTATTTTTTTTAAAGTTCAAACTGTAGGGGGCCGGGGATTTAGCTCAGTGGCACTGTGCCTGCCTCGCCAAGCGCATGGTCGTGAGTTGGATCCCCAATACCAAAAAAAAAAAAAAGTTCAAACTGTATATCTAAGAAAGCAAAACTCCTGAAGTCCCTCTGCCCACAGACCACTAGCATTAACATTTTGGTGAGCATTTTTATGCATATTGTGCACATGTATATAAACAAAATCAATCATCCTGCTTCTTCCCCTGGTGGATACTTTAATGAATATAGATATAACCCATTTTTGCTTTTTGTTTTGTATTTTTGGTACCGGGGATCGAACTCGGGACCTTGCGCTTATGAGGCAGGCTGTGGAACCGCTGAGCTAAATCCCCAGCCCCTATAATCCATTTTTAAATGGTTGCGCAATACAGATGCACAATAACTTATTTAACAAGTTACTGTTATTGGATAGATTATTTCCAGTTTTTTTGCTCGTATAAACATGGTGCAATGAAGACCCTTACACATGAGTATTTGCACATTTATCCAGGTAAATTCTTATTCTGCAAAGAATCCCAACACTTCTGGCTTCATATATACTGACAAATTGACCTCAGTGAAGACCATCAGTTTTATACATTCATGAAAAGTGTCTAAGAGTATCTTTAACTTCAGAATCTCCCAACATTACATTTTGCTGATCTTTTTTTGCCAATGTGATAGATGACACATAATATCTTTTGTGAAGTTGAATTTCCATATGTTCATTAGTAAATTATTTTTATGTTATTGAGAATTTGATTTTCTTGGTCTTTGTCTATTTTTGTCTTGGACTGCTAGTCTCTTATGTATTCATTGGAAGCTTTTATATAGTCAGCTTTTTAAATTTCACGTTATTTATGTTGCTTTTGCCATACTGATTTTTTTCTGTGTGTTTTAGTTTTGTTTTAATGTAATCAAATGTCCTAGGTTTCCCATCATGCTGAGAAAAGATTTTTCTGTACCAGGATTTCATAAACATTTATCTCTATTCTAATTTTTATAGTTTCGTGTTTTAGATTTAAATCTTTGTTCCATTTTTAGTATATCCTGGCATAAAGATTGCAGTATGAATACTGTACTAATTTCTCCTGTGACTAGCCAGTCACCCCAGTCTGATACAGTGAACAGTTCATCTTTCCCTGGTCATTTGAAATGGCCGAGGATGTGTGAGTGATGGTCAAAACAGTAAGCCTCCTTTTCTGCAACCATGAAGGAAGGAAGGAGGTCTGTAGTTGTGAGGCGATTCATCTTTGTGATACCAAAAAATACTCATTTAGCCTTCATATATCTAAACTTTTAGAAATTTAATTCAGATTTTCACACTTAACATATTACTCGAATTAGTGTTTTCACACACATAATTCTTATTCTTTTACATTCAGAGCCAAAAAAACATTGCATTTAAATTTTGTAATAATAATGTAATAGGGACATATAAAAGTGGTTGATTAAAAGTGCATCTTTTTTTTGTATTAAATTCTTTTATTGGTACCTTGTAGGTATACAACACAATTACATTTCTCATTGGGAATTGTACCTTTACGTCATGCATCTTGGTTCTTATTTTTTCCCCATTCCTAGCCCTCCCTTCACCCCCTCCACCCTTCTGTATTTACAAAGACTTTATTTCCATTTTTTCCATTTCTCAGCATTTTTCCTTTCCCTTCTTTCCTTTCCCCTGCCCCTCCCCTACCCCTTTGGACCTTTTCTTCCTATTTTGCATTATCGATTATTCATTCTAATCATTGGTCCATTTTAGGTATACAATATAATGACATTCATCATTGGAAATTTGCACCTTTACATAGTCTCTCCTGGTTCATATTTTTCACCCTTGCCCAGCCCTCCCTTCAACCCCTCCATTCCTCCCTATTTACAAAGATTTTGTTCCTATTTTTCCATGCCCATCAACTGGAGATTGGATAAAGAAAATGTGGTTTTTTTATAAAATGGAGTACTACTCAGCCATAAAAAATGAGAAATTGGAGACATTTATAGCTAAATGGATGCACATTGAGGCCATCCTCTTAAGTGAAATAAATAGGACACACATGTGTAAATACCGAATAGTTTCTCTGGTGTGAGAAACTGAAAGTGTAAATGGGGACTAAAATGTATGATAGGTCATGTGAAATAGGAAGAAAAGGGGCAAAGGGGAAGGAAGTGGGAGGGCTAGGGGAAAGGATAGAAGGGAATGGGATTAATATGAGAAAATGGAAAAATAGGAACATCTTATTTTTAATTGATGGTTAACTTTTTTCAGATGCCATGTAATAGAATGTTTTGATAAAAGCCACAATGATAATGCATACTGAGTTCTACTGTTGTTTTTTTCTAGTTTTAGTACTTTTTAATGTTCAATTTAATTGTTAAAATTGAGGAGACTCATCTGACATACTGGGCATAATTAATTTTCTCTTTTCAGATCATTAGTTTGTTAAATGTGTTCACACCACAAAAAACTCTAGAAGAATTTCAAGATGTGTAAGTATCGCTTTCGTTCAGCAGTGTACTATGCATCAGTGACAAAATTTAGAAAAGAAAGGAATTACTTTTCATACTTAGGAAATGTAGGTGGCCATACATCTCTAATTGTGTCGTAGATGCTTTTGTCTGTGGGTGACAAAACCAACAAACACGGGCAGCCAGCGGCGCGCTGCTTCTGTGTGCTTAGAGGGCTGCCCTCTGCCTGACTGTGAAAGGGCGGCTTGAGGACTCGGAGCAGGCGGTGACATTCACACCGCGCCCTGCTTTACTGAGCTATGGAGAGCTGTTCTCCAGTCACAGCCAGAACTTCGGGGTTCAGGCGGTACAGGCATTCTTTAAATGATTGTATCATTATTATATCATTAAGCAGTGTGTGTTTCCAGACCTTTTTTTTGAGACAGCTGAGCTACCCAGCCTGGGCTTGATCCTGTGATCCTCTTGCCTCGGTCTCGTAGGAGTGCTGGGCTCCTAAGCACGTGTCACCAGCTTACTTCCAGACTCTTAGGGAAAATTACTGAATGGGCAAAGTGAAACATTAGTAAATCATAGTGATTTATAATGCCCAACTTCATCCTAGATTCACTGCTGTATCCAGTCATCCCATAAGTATTTGATGGCTCACATGTGCTACATGCTCTCTTGGACTTGGTACATATTAGTGACCAACACGGGAAAATCCTTGCTATTAAGGGATGATAAACTCCCACGCAGAGCCTTCCAGGGAAACCAGGGAAGATGGCCAATAAACTTACTATGTAAGGAAAATGGTAGTCTGTTAGATTGTGTTCAGAAAAGTCACCTTGAGTCAGGGAATTGGAAGTGCTGGGGGTTGAGGTTCAGGCTGCAATTTGCGTACAGTGGTGTATGGGTCAGGGTTTTCTGGAGATACATACAGAAACGTGAAACGGGACTTGGAAAAATCGCCTCGTGATTATGGTGGTGGAGTCCTAGGATGGGCATTTGCAGGCTGGAGATCCTGAGATCCTATTAGTGTGGCTAATAGGGAGGCCAGTGGTCCATCTTTCAGTCTGAGGCACGGGCCTGAGAACCCTGGTGCTGCTGAGGTCTAAGTTCTGGAATCCGAAGGCTAGAAAGCCTGGAGCTCTGTCCAAGGCAGCGGAACAACTCTCTCTCAGCGCCTTCTGTATGCGGCCTCTGGGGGCCCTCAGCAGGCGGGGTGGTGCCCACTCAAACTCAGTGCAGATCTCCCCTATTTGTACACTCAGAATCATAGGCTGTCTCCTCTGGAAACGCCCTCCCAGATGTACCGCAAATAATGCTCTACCGAGCTTTTAGGCACAGAATTCCTTAATCTAGTCAAACTGATACCCACGTTAACCGTCACAGGCAGTGTGGGAAAGTGTGTTGGTTACATCTGAAGAAAGCCTCGAGAGAGGTGAGAGATTGAGTCTTGCAGATCATTTGGGTTGAGGTGGAGTGAAGGTCAAAGGAACAGGTGTGGCCTGGTAAGTGTCAAGACCAGCAAGAGGCCGGTAGGGCCAGGAGAGGAGGAAGAGAGGGTGAGCTCAGGGAAGTGGCAAGGCAGATACTACAGAGGCCTCTAGGTCACTAGAAAGAAGCCCCTTTGCTTTAAGGCCAGTCAGAGTAAGATTTCCAGCAAAGCAGTGAGCTCACAACTTGTTTGAAAGCAATAACTGGTTTCCGGGTTGAGAATCTGCCACAGGGAGGCTATTGCAGCAATTCACCTGAGAGATTATGGTGGGTAATAGGATGAAGGGAAGAGACTGGACACCAAAATTGTTTGGAATGGGAAGCCACAGTATTTGCCGATAGCTAAGATGCAGTGTGAGAGACAGAAGCTGAGAAATGTGTCTGGATGTTTGGCCTGAGCATTTGTAGGAGGAAGGTGGTGAGAAGAACAGATTTGGGATAGGGAACAGGTGGAATCAGGAGTTCCGTTTTAGACACGGACTTGGAGAAATCCATTGGACGTCCAGGTGGCAGAGAGAGTTCAGGAGAGAGGTCTGGGCTGAAGTTAGGAACTTGGAAATAGCCATGAGACTGGAGATCTCCAAGACAGTGAGGGTAGGTCTATGAGAGGAGAGCCAGGGGCTGGTTACTGGACACTCGAACAGAAAGGGCAGGGTGATCGGCCGGGAGTGTAGGCTTGGTCATTGGGTTTGGCAACATGGAAGTTATCAGTGAGGACACTTTCAGCAGTAGAAGCCTGATCAGCGTGGCATCGAGAAAGAACAGGGGGACTGGAGATGGCGCTCTGCATAGCTCTGTGGGGAGTCACACTTCAGAGGGAGCCAGAAATGCGGTGAGAGCTGATAGGGGGAGCAGGATTGAAAGTTTCTTTTTCTTGTCATGGGATCACTTTTTTAAAAATAAACTTTCGGAGCAGTTTAGATTTATGGCAGAATTCAGCAGAAGGTCCAGAGCTCTCACACAGTGCCTGCTCTGGCACACGTAGCTTCCCCACTGTCGGCACCCCCATAGCAGATGCACTGCCCCTCCAGAGCCGTGCATCTGTTAAAGATGGTGTACCTCTAGCAGCGTGTTCTGCACGCTAGTAAGAATAACCAAGTAGTGAAGACATTGTAAGAAGCAGGGCCGTTGATATGAGATTCTGTGTGCCATGATATAAAAGCTGTTTTGTTCTTAATTTGGAAGACATTGGTTAAGTTAGTTGTTTTTATATTCTTTGGAAACATGTTACAAAGTTCTCTTATACATTTGATTCTTTTCAAGATGCTTCACAAATACTTACAAAAAAATAAGTTGTCTTTTCATGTTACCACTGCAGCAATCAGATAATAAGTTGTTACTGTTTCATAACAATTTTGGTTTAATAACCAGAATGGAATTTTGGATAATTTTCATGAATGTAGCTGATTTTTTTTTCCTGTCCTCAGGTATTTGGTTATGGAATTAATGGATGCTAACTTATGTCAGGTTATTCATATGGAATTGGACCATGAAAGAATGTCCTACCTTCTTTACCAGATGCTTTGTGGTATTAAACATCTGCATTCAGCTGGTATAATTCATAGAGTAAGTAGTGACATGATAATTTTATTTTTAAAATAACTCATTTGGTTATCACAATCCACTAGGTCCAAGAGAAACGAATCAAAAATTTAGCATAGCTGAAAATCCAATTGAACTGAATCATGTTGTATTTCACAATGCTGTTTGGGTCAGAACACATCTGTGGTTTGTGGGAGCCCCATGAGAGCTGCAGAGGACGTGGGTGAGGGGCCACCACTTGCCTGCCAGCTCGTAGACTGGTACTGCAGAGAAGGACTTTGTAAATTTTTTTAAGCTTTTCATGTTGAAGTAACATAAATTTAGAGAGAAATCGTGAGAGCAGGACAAAGACCTTTCAAATGCCTTTGACCCAGATACACCCATTGTTAATATTTTTGCCATATTTGAAATCACTTTTTTAATGAACAAGAAATTTAGATTTGGGGTGAGGAAGAGTTAGTGGCCAAATATTGTTTGAACTGTGATGAAGTAACATTTAAAAAGCAAGGACATACAATGTAATTCTCTAAGCTGGTTTTATAGGTTTTTATTATCTTTTGACATGTGCTGCTGTATACGCAGAATATCATGATGCAATTTTTTAAAACACCTAAAATGTTGAGGAAGACTAGATACAGACATAATATAATTTATTTGGAAATATATATTCATAGCCTCCCCTAAATTTTGCTATACTAATTTTATTGACACAATGAACTTTATATTCGAACACTGAGAAGTCTTCTTTGAACTAAAATCTGTGTGGGAAAGAGACAGGGACAGTAAAGCCTGTGCAGACAGGAAAGGTCGATACAGTAGTAGTGATTCATTCACATCTGCTAGGTGCCACAGCCGTCCCCTCTTGCATTGGCAGAGGCCAGAGGCCTGGCCCTCTCTGAGCCTCACATGTGTGGTGCGAGGCCAGTGTCGGGCGTTGGTTCCCCCTAGGGCAGTGGTGGTGAATTTATGGCACGGATGCCCACAGCCGTTTACCATCATTGAAAGCTCTAAAAGGTTCACCTCACTGCCCTGGGGCCTGGCGCCTCCTCAGCTTCCCAGGGGCAGCACACTGCTAATGAACATGTTTGCTGACCAGTATGTTGGTCTAAAGTGTAGCCTTTGCTGCCTCCCAGTGGTCAGTTAAAATGTGACTCATGGAGGCAAATTAGTTTCAAAAATAACATTAGGCTTCTAAATTAAAATTAGATGAACCACTTTATTTCTCTTTCTAAAATTATCTTAGATCTTTAAAAATATAAAACACTCTTAATATCTCTTAAGTACATTTTTAAAAAATTCATCCTTTAGAATGATTTCCCGGATTCTTGGGCCCCGTTAATTTTGGAAGGGGAAGCCATTTGCCTTACTTGCTTCCCTACTTGGGGCCAAGCTTTTGGGGCGAGCAGGGAAGAATCTGCCCCATTCCTGGAGGCCCTATAAGAGCTGCAGCACGCTCGTGCCTTGGGGGTCCCTGCCTGTGGGCAGCAGTCAGACAGGACGCGGAGGGGTGTGTGGCTTGCCTAGCGTGCTGTTTAGACGCCTGTGAAGGCCTGAGAAGAGGGCCCTGACTCCCTCCACACTCTGTTCACCCTGCTGGGCCTCACCTCTTCCTTGTATTCTCTTGTGCCATCTTGCTTTACACATTCACGTTTGTGTCTGTTTGTGAAAGCAATGCACAATGATTAAGGAAAACTTCCGCACAATGCACAGGTACATAGAACAAAAGACGAAAGTCCCCACTTGCCAGTCCACCCCAACTTTGCCATGTCCCGAGGGGTGAAGAACCCTACATTGACTGTTCGGTGTGATGACCATCTCATGTGAGCTGGACCAGGCCTCTTTCCTGTCTGCAGCACCATGCACAGACGTACCTATAACATTACTTATTAAAATTATTTCACAGTACGCATAAATTTCAATTATTTACAAAGTAGTTTATACTACAGTCTCACCACTTTTTCTTTTTTTAATTTTGGTACTGGGGATCGAACTCCGGACCTTGCGCTTGTGAGGCAGGTGGTGAAACCACTGAGCTAAATCCCCGGCCCTCACCACTTTTTATTTATTTATTTTATTTTATTTTATTTTATTTATTTATTTACCAGGGATCAAACTCAGGTCCTTGCGCTTGTGCAGCAGGCAGCGAAACCACTGAGCTAAATCCCCGGCCCCACTTTTTATTTTATATAATTTACAAATTTGGAATGAAGGAAAACACCCAGCCCCCTTTTAGTACGTAGAGATGGCCAGGGATAGCAGTTTTGTGCATTTCCCTCCTGATTATACCAACACATCTCTGCTCGCCTGTGCTCTACCAGTATATCTGCTTGTGCACATGTCCCTCTTAACAGTACTTCAAAAAGTGGGTCACCTTGTACATAATTGCCATGCAGTGTGCTGAACAAGCTGTGGATTTGTTTTCTTATTTTTGCCAAAGATCATATAGGTGTATAAATATTTATAAAAGACTCCTCCACCTCCTCCCTCTTATTTCTGGCTCCCTAGAGGCAAGGTCTTTCAGCTTTGTTGTTGTTTTGTGATGTTGGGGGTTGAACCCAGGATTTTGCACATTTTGGGCAAGCACTCTACCACTAAACTGTATCCTCTCCTTTTAGTTCTTTTAGCTGATTATTTTAGTGTTTATCTCCATATCATGAAATAATGCATTTAGATTTCTGTTCATTGATCTCTTATCTTTTTTTGAGACAGGGTCTCTGTGTAGTTCAGGCTGGCCTTGAACTCACTGTGTAGCCCAGACTTGCCTCAAATTCATGGTAATCCTCCTGCCTCAGCCTCCCGAGAGCTAGGATTACAGGCAGTAACAACCTTTTGTTACTTTAAAGTGTCTGTTTTCAAGGGGAAGTAATCGTCTGTGCTCTTACTGCTAATACAGCCTTAAGCTTTCTGCCAGGTCTCTAAATTTTCTCTTACCGCGTGCTGCTGTCTCAGGTATTCATCTTCTTGGCAGATCTCAGTCTGGTCCCCTCTGGATTGCTGCCCATGTGCCTGATGCAGAGGGGTTGAGCTGGATCGTCCCACACACCCCAGCATTTTCCTGGGATTTCCTCGCCCTCCCTCCCATGTTGGAGTCCCCATTTCTTGGCCTTCATTCTAACTTTCCTTGTCTTTTTTCTCTCTCAGGTTATTTTCTTATCTTAGTGGGAAATATCTTCCTAGAAAAATGGTGTGGGGATGAAGTCTGTGAGGCCTCCAATGCCTAAAATCCTCTTGGCCTCTCCCCTGATTCAAAGTTCAACAGAATATAGAATTCTTAGTTACAAATCAGTTGCCCTCAGAGTGGTACATGCAGTCAGTTCCCCATCATAGTAGGGAGGCATCTGGTATAGCTCTTTCTAATGCCATTTTTCTGTCCTTCATGATGCCCTGGTTCTGGTTCTATCTCTGGGAAAATTTGAAATCATTTCCTTATTCCTTTCCTTGATAAGGACTACTGTTTTCCATTACTGGTGCTGTGTATATGTCTGGAGACATTAGTCTAGAGACATTGGAGGAAGAAGTTTGCATTTTTTAGAATGCCCTCTTTACTCTGTTCTTTATTCTTTCTTCCTGTGAAGCACAAGTTAGTTGGAACTCTTTTATCCTCGACAGTTCTTTTTTTTGTCTTCTTAAATTCTTTTATTGGTACATTTTAGGTATACAATGCATTTACATTTATCACTGGGTGCTTGTACCTGTGCATGATGCCTCCACAGTGCCCCAGCCTGCTCAGCTCTGTTTCCCACATGACTGGGCAGCCGCTCCTCAAGGGGAGCTTAGAAGGCAGACATTGGTGGGAGAAGCCTGTCCCTGCAGTTCATCTCGGAGCAACACACATGCTCATTCTTCTCCTTCTCTAATACTCATTCTCTCTGTTTTCCCTCTGGTAGGTGTTTGTGGCCTATCTGGAATTTGACCCAAAGCAGAGTCTAGCAGCTCGCAGTGGGGCATGTAGACTTCCCCCAGTCCGTGACTTTACGGCCAGATCTGGTATGCTTGGCAGTTGGAATAACTCCAAAGTAGTTCCACGGCCTGTGAGGCGAGGTTGTAAAGCTGGAGAAGGCCATGTGGAAACCTGATACTGACCTCCTCAGTGTAATAAATCACCAAAATTACTGTACCCTGTGGGAATGAGGGATGGATAGAGGAGATCGGTGGCAGCATTAAGACCTCGAGTTGCAGGACAGTGGTCCCTGTCACATTTCACTTTCATTCATTCGTCCAGCCTTGGGGACACTAGATGGCTCCTGGAGAATGACTGTGACTACCACGGGCTTAACCATCCAGTCATCCTGGGTGCAGCTGCTTGTGGGTACATAAAGTGGACAGAGCAGCTTAGGTGAGCTTTGGGTCTGGCATGTTGTTTGGGCAAATGTTGACTCTAAGAGAGGGTCAGAAACCGTTCACACTGGTGAACAGACTGTGAAACTGTCTTATAGTTTGGCCTCAAGTGTGGTTAGCTGTCTCACCTCTGTCAGGATATTATGCGAAGAGATCCAGACAGACTCCATTTGCTGCCTGAACCCCCAGGTGGAGGAGGCTTGGGATGCTGGGCCCTTCAGCTTTCAGCTGCCACTCAGATCCTGGGTCCAGTCATCCTCAAAATGCCTGACGATTCTCCTTTCCCAGCGTGTAGCCACCTGAGTAAGTGGCCGTGGGAGCCTGTAGGGGAAGGACAGGGAAATCCAGACAGTGGATGCTAATCACGGGGAGCAGGGTCCCCTCCCGGGGTGCCTCTTGCATCAGTGGGTCTGAACCTGGGAGTTGAAGGGGGAGTGCTGGTCCATCACGTGACCACATTCAGCTCTTCTGTTCTTGCCCTGACCCTGCAGGTGCTGCCCTCTAGTTACCATCTCCACTGCCTGTGCTGGGTCAAGCCTGACCTGTGGGTCAAGGGTCTTTTGTAACTGGCGTTCCTCTTTTTCTTTGTTTCTGTTGGTTCTCAAGATTTGAAGAGGCAGAGCTGTCTTTACTGCCTGGTTTTGGAATACTGGCTCTAGTGCAGTGTGGTGGAGCTGCCTAGAGAGCCTGGCTTGTAGGAGGGCCCTTGGGAGCCCCTGAGAGCTCTTAAGCCGACTCCCACTGGCAGGTATTAACCACCTGTCAGTCCTGTTTGTGATCTTATGCACAGAGGGCCATAGGCAAGGGCAGCTGTCCACATCACAGGCATCCCAGAACTGTGTTTTATTGTCCTCGTTTCCCAGCAGTTGGCAGTAAAGTGTGTCCTTCCAACAAAACCAGCATATACCCACAGCTTTCTGGCAGGTGGCATTGTCTGGAGGTGGGTTCACTTCACTTCATCAAGCTAGCATATGAAGATTATTTTCACTGTTGCCCTTTGCCCTTGTTAGAGCCCGTGCTGCTGTGGCCTGGATCGTGTGGCTGGGCTGTGAGTTGCAGGTCTGCTTGCAGGCCTGATCCCCCTGGTCAGACAGTCAGCCCTCTGTATCCTCAGGTTCTACATCCACACATGCAGCCCGCTGCAGGCCAAAGGTATTTGGGAAACAAAACTTGCATCTGAGGTGGACATGTATGAACTTTATTTTTGTCATTACCCCTTTAACAATACAGTGTAATGACTACTGACATAGCAGTTGCATTGTATTAGGAGTTACAAGTCGTTAGAGATGGCTTAAAGCACACCGGAGGATATGCCATTTTGTACAGGGGACCTGAGCCTCCATGGATTTGGGTGTCCAAGACCAGTCCTCCTCTGACACTGAGATGAATGTATTTGCACTGTTCCCTGAGGTAGACTAGAGGGTAGAGATTATCATTGCTTTTTTTCTTTCTTTGTTTTTTGGTACTGGGAACCAAACTCAGGACTTGGCACTTGCGAGGCAGGCGCGGCACCACTTAGCTAAATCCCCGGCCCTGTCATTGCATTTTTAAACATTATATATTTATCATTTAAATGTCGCAGAATACAGGAAGTTTAGAAAGCATCTAAGAGTATTGAAACATAATTGTAGCTTTTGTAAATTTTTAAGTAGCTGTCTGCTTGTCTTAATAACCTTCCAGCATCTCTATTTCAAGGCACTCTTGCATGTCGGGAAATGTTTAACTTCCAGTGCTGAACAGTGTTATGGAACCTCACATTCACGTTTAAGAACCCCATGGGGCTAGGGATTTAGTTCAGTGGTGCCGCCGCCTGCCTCACGAGCGCAAGGTCCCAAGTTCGATCTCTGGTACCAAAAAAAAAAAGAACCCCATGTTGTACCATGTGGTGGTGACCTACTGGTGTAACATTGCAGCTGCGTGTCTCTTCTCTTGTGAGAAGAAAAGGGGGAAATTGTTTAGAAGTTACAGTTTCTAGAGAGCGTGCAGACTGTACTCCCAGGCAGAACTCAAATTCCCACAGCCTGGGGAAGCAGAAGGGGCACGGGGGTCAGCACAAAGAAAGCCCCTGTGTCTTGAAGGAAAAACCAGAAGTGTTAAGGCACCCGAAGTGTGATACAGCATGACATGCGTGTTCACTCACTGAACATTTTCTCGAAAGTGTGTGCTTGTGTCAGGTAAGCTTCCAAGTCCTGGGCCACTTGGGACAGGAAGAGAGGTGGGAACCAGAAAAAGAGAGTCATTTCTTTTGTACTGAATCTAGGCTGTGGCACCAATAACAGCTGTGATGTGTAGGGAGTAGTAAGTCTTTGTGAGAGGAAAAGGAATTGAGATTAGTAAGCTTGGAATCCTCTTTCAAAGAGAGAAACAGGGAACTCTGGACCTGTGTGGTCAGTATGGTGGCTGCTAGCAAGTGAGGCCGCTGAGTGCTCAGGATGTGGCCACAGTTGTAAAGTACACACTGACCTTCAATGACTCAGTACCATGAAGAGTGGAAAACACCCATTAATAATAATAATCCTGTGGACATACTGGGCTAGATGAAATATATTATTAAAATGAATTTCGCCTGTTTCTTTTAACTTTTTTTTTCTTTTTTTTGGTACCGGGGATCGAACTCGGGTCCTTGCGCTTGCACAGCAGGCAGCGAAACCACTGAGCTAAATCCCCAGCCCTCTTTTAACACCTTTTAACATGGCTACTAGAAGTTGTAAATTACAGATGTCGTTGGCGTTACATCGCTGCTGAGTGTGAGGACCTGGGGAGGAAGGGCTGGCCGTGCGGCAGCAAGGCCAGTGAGAGGGCAGAGTGGGCGGCGAGCGTGGGAAGTGTGGGCCGGGCGCCCTGCAGGGCCTGGGAGCCGCAGCCCTGACTTCCAGGCTCCCAGGCCGGGCCCGGAATGGGGTGAGGGGGGCACCATCTGGGTCTGAAGAATAGCGTCCTCCAAAATGGTTCCCAAGTCCCAGGGCTCAGTTCTACCTGTCCTCCTCCCCACCTGCTCACAAACTTCAGAAGTCACCAGCTTTACACCCTTATCAGTGTGAAACTTATCCGTGCCTTCGGTGTGCTTTAGTTCATTTTATTTAAAAATAATTTTTTCCCTAGGATTTGAAGCCTAGCAACATTGTAGTAAAATCAGATTGTACCCTTAAGATCCTTGACTTTGGTCTGGCCCGGACGGCATGTACCAACTTTATGATGACCCCCTATGTGGTAACTCGGTATTACCGGGCGCCCGAAGTCATCCTGGGCATGGGCTACAAAGAGAACGGTGAGTAGACAGAGCTGCAGAGGCCGCTGGTGGTTGAGCGTAACTCCAGCGCTCATCACTAGCTCTTGAACTGTGTGTGGGGGGACGGCGTTATACAGGTTACAATCCATAGATGAGAAATCGTTCTGCATTTCCAGTGGTTAGAATCATTCACTTTAAAATTCACTTTTGAACTTTTTAAATCGAAGTATAGCTTACAGAAAAGTGTGCACACCCTAGTGTGTAGCTTGCCGTGAGCACACCCATATAGCCAGCAGTGGCCTTAGTAATTTTTTAAAACGGATATAAATGGGCTAATGCAACATATTGTCTTTCATATAAAATTAGTGGTTTTTAGCGTCAGAACTTCCCTTATTCTGGCAATGTCAAAGCTCTTTGAAACTTAGCCTTTAACAGATTTGTTGAAAAGAGTTACAACACATTTACTTGTAGGGAAAAAAAAAGTAAACCAGAGTGAAAGTTAGCTTGAGTCTTCTGAAGTCCATTTAGCTTGAGTTTATCTTAGCCCTTCATGACTGTGCTCCTGCCTGAGGTGCAGCTCTGTGCTTCCTCAGATCCTGTGGGCTTCTCCCCGTCCATGCCCACACTTAGGCCCAGGGTCCCACTGTGGAGCACCTGAGCAAGGCCTTGCCTGGAGCCCCGCCCAGCGGGCCCACCTGCGTCCCGCCCATTCCCCCACGCAGCACTGCTGCCTCTCTGAAGTGGCAGTTTAGGAATTGATCATTCAGAAACGGAGGTGTCAGTATTTTACAAAGCTCCCTCTGGGGACTGCTGAAATGTACTGGGTCTGTCCTTGTTTGGGAGGGGGATTGGAGAAAAGTGTGGGACTTGCTAGCCGCTTTTAATTACCTGGTGTTTGGTAGTGGACATCTGGTCTGTCGGGTGCATCATGGCAGAAATGGTCCTCCATAAAGTCCTGTTCCCAGGAAGAGACTGTATCCTTCACAGGGAGAGACCCCGCACCTGGCCACAGAGCCTGGGGCTTGGGTGGGCATGTGGCCCCGAAAGCTTTGTGTTTATAGGCATTTCTTGTGTCTGGTTTTTGTTCTTTTTTGGTTTTTTTTTCGTTTTTAAGCTGTAAAGTATTGGAATCTTTAGCACTAAAGCCCCAGATTGCTGCAAACTGAAAGCTAAAATAGGGGTCAGCAGTCATTTGTATCATGTAAAGATCTCACCCTCAGCCGGCAATTGATTTTTCCATATTTGTGTGTTAAGTGCTGTTAGACTTCATTTTTCCTCACCTTTGTTTTGTCCATGGCACTTCATAATTTTGTCATTTCATTTTATTTTCAGTTGATATCTGGTCAGTGGGTTGCATCATGGGCGAGCTGGTGAAAGGTTGTGTGATATTCCAAGGCACTGACCGTATCCTTCCCCAGGACCTTGGCCCCGGCCATGCTTTCCGTACCAAGGGCAGCATGATCACGCCTACTCACTCGGACATGCAGAGGGAAAATGCCGCAGTGCAAACAGTGTTCCAAGGGGAGCTTGTTGTGTGTGTCAAATTAATATCGCAAGCCAGCTGGCTCACTTAGCTACCTGTGACGATACTGTTCAGACCTAAAGTTATGTGAAATCAATTATGTTAGCTGTTAATTTTATCAAAAATACTGGACATACAGAAGAAATTATTTACTCTTTGATAAATGTGTTCTGATACTTCAGTGAGAATACCATTTTATAATTTAGTTCATTCTGTTAGAAAGGTGCCATCTAAATATGATTTAATGACTTAATCAGTATATTTTATTAGTTATTGGTATATCTTATTTTCCCCCAGAGTAAGAACTGAAGCACATTGTGTGAAACCCACATGGAAATCGTTCAAATGAAAATTTTGTGAGGAACAATTTGTTACTCCCCTGATATTTTATACATTTTTTAAAAAATTTGTGTCGAGGGTGATTTTATGACACACACTGGAGAAGTTAAATAAAAAATGCAAAAAATTAACTCATGTTGTGGTCAACAAATATATTGATGCTATAGTAGAAAGGAGGATAAGTAACATGAAAGTTATAACACCTTCATTCCTCATAGTCATTCTTCCATCCTTAATATTTTTTACCCCTAACATGGTTCTTCACATAAACCCTTTTCATTTGTATTCTAACCTCTTAATATTTTCATAAGTCTTTGATTTTGTTTTTTGTTATAAAAGTTTAAAATGGTCTTTATCTGTGAGCAGGTTGATGGTTGCGTTTAAAGGAAATTAAGGTCTATAGTCAGAGTTTTTTATGCATTTCATGAAAATTTAGTTTTTACAATTTTATGAAGTTAATTTTCTTACATAAATTCTTCACAACACAAACAGGATGAAAATACTTTATTATTGTCATTTCATTTACTTTCCTTTACATTTTCTACATCATAGATTATATATGTAAAGTTAAATCTAGCTTTTTTTTTTTTTTTTGGAGACAGGCGCTCACTATGTAGTTCAGGCTGGCCTTGAACCCACTGCGTAGCCTAGGCTGGCCTGGAACTCCCAGCAATCCTCCTGCCCCAGCGTCTGGAGTGCTGGGGTTATGGGCATGCGCCACCATGCCCAGCAAGCATCTTCTTTTGTCCTAATAAATTTTCTAGCAGTTTTCAATAGCCTTATCTCAGATTCACTTGTTTCAAAGTATAAATAAGGAGTCTTTATTTTGTAAAATACTCAATTTAAAAGGGAAAAGTTGGGATATTCTAAAGGTTATTTAGAAATATCTACTTAATGTTCTAAATACGTACTTAATGTTAAACACTAACTCATTTTGTGACTTTTCTTATTAATTTAAAAATAAATATTTTTCCCGAAAGTACAAAAGTGAAAAATGTGGGTACTTTTTGGTACATTTAATAGTTTAAAATTTCTACTTTATATAACATGTTGTAACATGAGTAATTAATGGTTTCTGTGTAAGGTGACCTAATGTTATTCTCAAAATTCACACAGAGACCAACATCATTTTTCTAAAGAAAGTTTTGACAACTTCTTCAGACATTACACTGAAACTTTAGAAGATGGGAAAGGGTTCCAGAAGCCAGGCTGAGGTTCTCAGAGATGTCCTTTAGATTTGCAGCCCTGGGTAGATAAAGAACTCCTGTCCCCACTCTGGCCTGTGAGAGAGAAAACTTTAGCAAGGCCACCCTTAGACCAAGTTCAGACTTTTCCTGTGGTGGCTGTGTATCCTTGAGAAACTCAGGGCCTCTCTGAACCCTGTACAATGAGGAACCAGTGGTCTGCCCCAGGGTTGTGGGAGAAAGGACAGTGGTATCTGCATACACCCTATGCCCGCCAGGCTCGGCATGACCTTTCCACCCTGCTCTCCTGCAATGTAAGAATGGCCCCATTACACGAATGCAGCAGTGGTTATTGAGCACCCGCCAAGTCTAGCCTCCTGGTCTGGCTTAGGCTTTAAAAAGTCCACTGCAGCAGCTGAGGTGAGGGTGCCAACCAAGGGAGCAGACGCAGGAACCACTGCTGTCCAGTGGGAGACGGCAGAGGCTCATTCCATGCTAGGGGGAACACAGGCGGAGAACAGGGTCTGAACTTTGCGTCTGCCTTCAGGGAGCCTTGTGGGGATTTGGAGACCTCAGTACAAATGCCAAGTGTAAGATTCAGGGAAGGGGGCTGGGATGGAGAAGTGAACTTGGGGGTCATTGGTCTGTCAAGAGAACGGAAGCCTTGAGCTGGTCGTGAGTGCTTGGACAGGCAGGAAATGACCGAGGACAGCACTGACCATCAGATGTCGTGGTGGCCACTGGCAGCGTAGATGGGCGGTTTTTGTGAAGTTATAGGGAGAAAGTCCAATGAGAGTCTGTTGAAGAGAGAATGAGAGGCTGGAACTTGGAAACACAAGTATAGATAGCTCTACAGGAATTTTGCTGCGTACAAAGAAATGGAGTGATAACTAGTAGGGATTGGGAGTTGTCAAAGGGAAGTGGCTGCTGTGTTGGCACAGAAGAATGCACCATGTTTGAAGCTGATGGGGCGTCCTGTAGAGAGCACCGCGCTGGTGCTGTAGGAGTAAGAGTTGAGGTCACAGGGCCTCCTCCTTGAGCGGGGGACAGTACAGCTGGGTGGCTTGGCTTCCGCCGGAAGCACCGAGTGTAAGCGGGACACGGGTGCTGGTGTGAGCGCGTTGCAGGGCCTGTGGGGCTCTTCATGGTGAGGCGTAGGCATGCGTAAGACGTGCTGAAAGTGTGTGAGGAGAGGTCAGTGTGATTTAGGGTCACATTTTGGCAAAATAGGTAAATAAAATGCATGCATCATTCTGACTGGGCAAACTCTTCAAAACAGAAGTAAAGGAGAATGGCTAGTGATTTGAATCTGCCGTTTCCTGAGCGGGTCTTCTGAAGCGTGACGTTTTGGAAGAACTGACCTCATGTGTCTGGGCCCGCGGTCATTTCACAGGAGTGTAAGTTCATTTTCCCCAGACATGCCCCACTTGGTCACTGCGAGCTGCTGTTCGCATGGTTTTTCCCAGCGTACGTTATCTTGCGTAGCTGTTTATAGTTTCGGCATGACTTTCCTTCCACTCACATTACCCCAGTCGTGCCAAGCCTTCTCGTGTGGGGTAGGCAAAACTGGTATGACTGACACTGTGTGGAGGAGGAAGTTGCCCCCAAGAAAGACTGACTTCCCTTACACCTTAGGAGTAGTTAGTGCAGGTTTCTAACCCGTGTTATGTCTTTGAAAGGAAATAAAATACATTGCTGTATGTTATAGGGAAGGTTGGAATAAGTTAACGCCAAGTAGAACAGAAAGGCATCAGAGCTGTCACTGCTTAGTTGAAAGCAGTTTTCAGGAAGCATTATGCTCCCGTGAGGGGACTAGGCCACAGGGGAGAAAGGCCAGAGCCCAGATTCCTGCCCTGTGCTCACCATGCCATCCTGGCCAGGCTGACCCACAGGGCTTTGCTGGCCCAGCTGTAAAATGAGGTGGTCACATAGTTCTCTTGAGTTCCTCTGTCCTTTAGAGAGCTATGAATCTTTAGCAGCTTTAGAAGAAAAATTGATTTCAATTTGCTTTAAAAAATGGTTTTTTTAATTTCACATCTGATCATTTCTGTCATAGGTTTGTTTCCCTCATAATTTTATTTTGAACTAGAATAGGAAGGCATATAGACCTCATTGTGTTGATTTAATAAATTGTGGTTATAGTTTATGAAGATACAGAGTCTAAAAGTTTTTTAAAGTAATTAATTTGGAAACCCAAACCTTACTTGAATATTATTTCAGAATGCTGTAGCTGACTCAGTGGGGTAGGTCACTTATTTCCCCATAAGTATAAACATAATTTTTCTTCAAATGATGCTATTATATGTAATATAAATATAGGCATTTCAGTTGTATTTTCCTCAAGAGAACTCTTAGATATTGATCAGTGGAATAAAGTTATTGAGCAACTGGGAACACCATCAGCAGAGTTCATGAAGAAACTTCAGCCAACTGTGAGAAATTATGTAGAAAATCGACCAAAGTATCCTGGAATCAAATTTGAAGAACTCTTTCCAGATTGGATATTCCCATCAGAATCCGATCGAGACAAAATAAAAAGTAAGATATCCTTTTATTCTAATACTTGTTTTTATAATCCAGGTGACACTTCTCTTTTTTTCATGTATATATTCTAAAATTTATAAACATTATAAAATAACTGAAACCCTGAAATAAAGTCAATTATAGGCTAGAAGGCTGAGGTATGACGGCATCGTGAAGAGAAAATTTAAAGTCTTGCCCTCAATACAACAATTTAACTGAAGTCTTTGGCCAAAACTGAGATACTCAGAGCAGTCCTAAAGACTTGAATTACACTATCAGCAATTAGAATTTTTAAAAAATTTCAGGTATAAAGAGTTAGGGACTATATGATAGTAGTTCATTTTTAAAAAGGTCCTCCCTGCCCTTCTGCACCCTTTACTAAAATGTGATTGTGTGATGAAAAAAGAATAGATTTATTTCCCACCACATCAAGGTAAGCTGTACCTTCATCAGAAAAGCCCCGGTCTGTCCTTTGCTGTGAAGTTAATTGCCAGAACCCAGCTATGCCTCATATTTAACTAAGTTATTAAATTTATTGGGGCTTTTCCTAACTGCTAATCTCTAAATTAAAACAAAAAGTGTATGCTGCCTACAGTGTGCACAGGTAGGCAAAGGAGAGATGTCTGTGAAGTGTGTTATGCTGTGGGGTGTGAGATTATTGTGTGGTTTGGAAAGTCTGTTCTGATTTGATTTTCATGTGACATGATAAGTGCTCCCCCATGCTTCCTGGCCACACTCGGCTGCACCACCCTGAGCTCAGCACCTGGCCACTTCCTGCCATGTCTTCTGAGCCTGCAGCTCTGCCTGGCCACTGGTCTAAGGCTGCCTGCCTGGTGCCTTCCACCCACACACCGGACCCATGGTGCCCTGATCCCTTCTCATATTCAGGGCACGAAACCACAGTTGAAAGCCTGGTTTGGCGTAAGAGTGGCCATTCATCTTTCTCTTAAAAGTTGTAAGACTCTCGATCTGGAAACTATCAAATATTTCTCCAAGTTAATTTGTCTTTGTTCTATTTGTGCTATCACATGTAGTTCTTTATTGTAGTTTTCTTTGTTTCAGATCAGCAGCATTAGTGTATTAATCTAGCATTTGTTTTCACCTAGCGAGTCAAGCCAGAGATCTGTTATCAAAAATGTTAGTGATCGATCCCGACAAGCGGATCTCTGTGGACGAAGCCTTGCGTCACCCCTACATTACTGTGTGGTATGACCCTGCTGAAGCAGAAGCGGTGAGTGTTGATTTGGAAAGGCTTCATTTGTACAGGCAGTGGCCACTTTCCTTGCTCTTCTGTTAGCCTTAATGGCTACATAAGGATAGCAAGTTGTCCATTTTAGGGCTGCTAATTCCAAAAAAGGCTAAGAGCTGAGGCCTGGGTCCATACTCTTTTTGAGGGACTTGCTTTTGGGGCTGAGCTCAGAGGACCTCCACAGTGAACATGCTAATGCTGTGGAGATATAATTGCCTTCATTTACACCAATGCTAATTTACTAAGCATCTATTCTGTGCCTGGCCCTGTGGCAGGGCTTTGGTTATATCCTCTTATGTAGGCCCCCAGGCAGAGAGGCTAAGCGACTTGCTGGAAGTCACAGATTTGTTTATCCTTCTCCAAGGCATCCCAGCCTCCCTGTTCCCTTGCTGTGTTGGGCGCTTGTATGAATAACATTAGCTGAACGTGAAATAGTACAGCAACGTGCTTGCTATACCATGGGTGAAACACATTTTATGTCTCAGCTACAGATTTGACCACCATTTTAAATGTTGTTTGATATCAAAAGAATGGGATTTATAAGCAGCCTTTCAGAACAGTCCATTTATGAGCTGGGGATTGGGCCTGGAAGCCTGAAGTGTGTTATGATATTGTGCCTCACACGGCTCTCACACAGTGCCTGCTCCAGCGGTCTCCAGGGAGCACTCTGTGAGGACTAGTTTTGTAATTATATTGGTCAGATGTCTGTAATGTCTTGAGGTCGTGTGATTATTAAGAGGATTTTTACTAATAGCTCTCTTTTGGGGGGTTAAGTTTTCCTTATTTTGATTCTGAAGCTGATGCCGTGTCACACTGATGATAAAAATCTTTAATAAACCAAGTGTTAAGAAAACTAAATCCTTTAGTACACTAGAAATTTTCCAAGTAATGTTACCTTTACTTCATGCTTCATTATTCTTTGAAATATTGACTTCACATATTGTTTAATATTTAGCCACCACCTCAGATTTACGATGCCCAGTTGGAAGAAAGAGAACATGCAATTGAAGAGTGGAAAGGTAAAGGCAGCTTGATTTGATCCTTCCGAAGGGCATTTCTTACAATCATGCAAAGCAGAGCCTGTTCGTTCTTTTAACACCTGCCCTTCCAGAGCAGGTAGCAGGCACTGCCGCGCCCGTACTCTCTCCCCGGTCCGGGAGAGAAAGAACTGGAGATAATGGTGTTAGAAAGCGCCATGTCTGAATCCAGACTGTTTGATTCAGGGTGGAATAGAAGGGCTTTTCATGTGATTTTACACTATCAAATACTGGTAACCAATTTGTTGTTCTTGTCAGTGAAAGTTGAGGGAAACTGATATTGAAGGCGAGATAAGACTTAAATATGTGGATTCATTTCTGCCCAGTCTAGAGGAGCTTATAGCCCATATGTGAGTGCTGGTCCCACTTGAAGAACCACAAATAATCATGGAAGGAATACATTTCAGATGGCTTTGAATCTGAATTTTTTTTTTTTTGGTACCGGGGATCAAACTCAGGACCTTACATTTTCGAGGCAGGCAGTGGAACCACTGGGCTAAATCCCTGGCCCTCAGATGGCTTTGAGATACCTAGTTCCTTAAAATATTTCAGAAAGCCACTCTGTTTCTGTTTCCTCTGTGTGTGTGTGTGTGTGTGTGTGTGTGTGTGTGAGTGTGTGTGAGAAATCTCTACGTGGATTTAGAATAACCCTACATTTTTTGGATGCTTAATAGTTTCATTGAAAGACTAGGGATATAGCTCAGTTGTAGAGCTCTTGCCTAGCATGTATAAGATCCTGGGTACAATTCATAGCACTGCAAAAAAAAGAAAGAAAGAAAGAAAAGATATAATGGATCAAAATACAGGTGTTTTGGTCCAGGTAGACTGTAGTAATAAATTTTTTGTGTATCACAATTTAAAATAACACATCACCGTGCCCTTAGAATGTTTCCAGTTAGTTTGGAAGCAGAGTTTAGAGATGCAAAGAAACTGACAAAGTATTTTAATGTACATTTCTGTTTGAAGAACTAATTTACAAAGAAGTAATGGACTGGGAAGAAAGAAGCAAGAATGGCGTTGTAAAAGATCAACCTTCAGGTTGGTGATTGCTTTAATCATGTGATTATATATTATTTTCTTTGCCTCTTGAACTTTTATCAATGGCAGCAGTGTGTTAAATACCTGCGTGAATGGATCAGAAAGTTGATGATGTGAAATGGCCTCTCCTTTTTTACTTGTCCTGGTGGTTTCGTGGTGGCAGCAGCTAACATTTCACTGATGTTCCAGTAACTACACTTTAAAAATTCTTGTTTCATCCTTGGAACAACTGCTGTCAGCTCCATTTATAGAAGAGGAAATTGAACTTCAAGCTTTTTCAGTAAGCAAGACCCTCTTTATACTGGTTCCCATCCAGTTTTGTTTTGTTTTTTTCAAAAAAGAACATTAATACACACCAAGGTAAAATGGAATTTGGTTTTCTGTTGAGAAAATTATTATAATTCTCCCATTTTTAAAGTGGACGTACTCAGGGGTAGAAGCCCATGACTAGACCATCACGTCCTGCTGAGAGACAGTACTCTAGTATTAGTGGTGTTAACATCTATCTTTGGGTTACTAAAGGAGACTCTTCAGTTATGTGTATTTTCTCACTCCTGCTTGAAATCATACTCATGTAAAGACACAGAGCTTACTTCTTAGTCTTTATTTTTGTATTCAAGAACCTGTGTCAGCATCTGGAGATTATATAACTTAAGCAGGAATTTAGGTACTTCTTTTAAGCAAGTACAAATTTAAAACTGCAAGCATTGATCCGTGAGAGCTTGAAAGTTTTATTTTTGCTCAAACCAGACTAAAATGTGGATAATAGGAAATGGGATAGCTTCATTTGTCTTCAAAGATTAAAATGTCAGTTTTCTGGGTTCATAAAACAAAACTTAAATGTGTAAGTTTTTCCTTTTTTGGTGTACAGTCTTTATTTCAGAAAGTATTTTTTTTTCCTTTTTTTTCTTTTTCGGTACTGGGGATCGAACTTGGGTCCTTGTGCTTGTGCAGCAGGCGGTGAAACCACTGAGCTCAATCCTCGGCCCTCAGAAAGTATTTTTGTCCAAAATATTATTTTGAATGTTGATAGTTTTCACCCCTAAATGTAGCACTTATATTAGAGTAGATATATATGATGACACTTGAATCCTATTTAGGCTTTAGGTTCTTGTGATACTGTTAGGATAAATTCAGCAATGTCATTTCAAAGGCCTGTTTGAAATCAGCAGGTATTTTTAAAAGTAACTAACGTGATTGATTGTATGTGACCATAAACATGCCTAGCCATGGGGTAGAGAAGGAGCGTGTCACAGAGATAGACCTAGGATGATTTGCAGTACCAGACCTGAAGACAGACTCAAGGAAGAGTTCCAGACACTCAGTTGACTGCCCTCTTGCTTGTACTAATAGGACTAGGAGACTGCAAACCAACAGAGCCAAGAAGTGGCCAAAATCCTTTTTTACCTGCGTTTGCAGCCATGTCGTGCCTCAGATTTTATTCTATTTGGTTTTCTTAGCACAGATGCAGCAGTAAGTAGCAACGCCACTCCTTCTCAGTCGTCCTCTATCAATGACATTTCATCCATGTCCACTGAGCAGACACTGGCCTCAGACACAGACAGCAGTCTTGATGCCTCCACAGGACCCCTCGAAGGTTGTCGATGATAAGTTGGAAAGAGCAGAGCTGTTATCAGCAAAGGAACTCTCACTTTCACGATCCTGAAATGTGTGAAAGTCGATGGAACCAAATAGAAAAGCCCGGTGTTCTGCATGTAAGAAACACGATGCCTTGCCCCTACTCAGTTCCAATAGGATTGCCTGCTTAGATTATAAGATGAAGCAGATTATGTCTGAAGAAAAAAAACCGAAGCCACACTTTAGAGATTTTGTTCAAGATCATTTCAGGTGAGCAATTAGAATAGATGAAGTTCTCACAAGTTGTATGGTAACAGTGGTGGCAGTTTCCCATCATGCGTAACTGTTGGGTCTTTCATGCATGCGACCTCAAATGCTTGCTTGGACTTGCCCACCTAGCACTTTGGAAATCCGTGTTTATAAACCAAATAATCTTCCAGTTAGTGTTGCTTCTAGAATGATCTCTTTATCCTCTGAGTCAATTTTTTGTCTGTCAAGAAAAAATGGATTTATGTGTATTAATTGGCCACCATCATATTATATATCTTACCCTCTTTAAGAGATGGTATGATTTATTCTATCTTTTGTATTTCAGAAGGAATATAATTAAATCTATTTAATAAATAAAAATACAGCTTTTCTTAAATTTGTGATGTTTTGAACTGAGAATTATCACTGCTAAAACCAAGACATTTATGCGGGCACTGTTTCCTCTAAATAGTCTGGGACGACTGTACATCAGCTTTACTGCATGATAACATTTTCAGTTCTGTTTTATGCTGCTTGAGAGGTGTGCACCTTTGAATTCCTGTCTACCTTACGTCTTTTTTCTTGGTCTTCTGGACTCCTGATTAATTTAAAATGCTATCTAGAACTTCACCTTCTTCATCAGATGCACAACACACCATCTCAGTAATATGCTGGCAAATAGATTTCTGAATTTTTGGCCTACTGTTAGAGTAGAGCTTCATAAAATGGTGTCTCAAGATCATTGCAGTCCTTTACCAAAGTGCTTCCTGTGCCAGAGCCCAGCCTGTCCTTTTCACTCCCGTCATTCAAGGTGAAATACAAGGTGATTTCACAAAGCATCATTTTCCTTTGCCAACGTCACATTGTGGCTCAGTTTTTTCTTCGCTGAAAGAAGCTGGGTCAGTCCCCCTTCATCTGCTTTAGAAGCCGGGCCGACTCAGAATGCCATTTGCTGCTGTTGTTTTCCATCTTAAAGAGACATTTCTTTTTCTGAAGGAAAAGCCAGGAATGTTCTGGGAAAACTCTTCAGAGGAATATGGGGAAATACCGTAGAAAGTAGTGATTCACTGTTGAATATTTTCTGATTTAAAACTGCTCACCTGAATTGATACTTTCAGACTTCCTGATATGTAAATGATTAAAAATTCTTTAAGATACTGAGTATTGCGTGTTACTGCAGAAATGGAATTATGATTATCACATTTTGTCTGTCTGTGCTCAGAATGTTGAGCTTACTTTGTTACCAATTCGTATCTTGTGTTTAATTGCTTTGGAAGCTATTTGGTCAGCATTCTGTAGAATGTCTTGAAGAGGAGCTTTGATAAGGAAGTTTATTATAATAAGTACATGATCTGCAGTATATGATTCCCATGTACCAGCTGTATCTTAATGGTTGGTCTTACCACTGGAAACTGGAGCCCTGGATGAACAAAATTCATCTTGAAATAAGAAAGAGTTTTATATTGTGTAATTTAGACACTTTCAAGTACAAAATGGAAATGCTAACTTGGATGGAGGCAGAAGAAACACTTGTTACATAGTTTTGGATTACTCAAATCAGGAGGCCTGCTTTTACAGTTAAGAACGTTTTCACTATACATACATAAACTTCTTACAATGGCCTTCTCTCTAATACATGTTCTTTTAAAAGACTTCACTAAATCTATCTTTAAAAAGAAAAAAAAGCAAAGAAAAGAGAGAGTTTAAACTGCATTGTCTGCCCTACGCGGGGTAGAGGCATGCTGATGCTGAGGCTGGGCAGGTCCCACTTGCCAGGCGACATCTGTGAGCGGAGCAGGAGCCCCAGCAGAGTGGCTTTCTGCGCACCTGCTCCTCTGCACATCCGGCAGACCTTTGTCACAGATGAAGCCCGTGCTTGTGTGGACAGGGGCTCCTGCCAGGACCCTCTCCCATCAGGCAGAGGCACTGCAGCCAGGACAGGCACAGAGCTCTGTAGAAATACCTCACCCCAATTTGAGGGCCCGCCCTCCCGAGCCAAGACTAGCCAGGGTCCTGGTGCAACATAGCGGTTCAAGCTGATCTCTGTGGATAAATGCTGATGTTGGATAAAGAACTGAAAAATGTGCTCAACTTTTTCATCTTTTCTATTTTATTTTTGTAATTTATATTGTACACAACCCTGGAAGTAACTATTTTGGACTTGTATTTTTATAAACCAGGTAATTTCTGATTATCCTGGAATTTGGGCTGGGTTTGTTTCTTTTGTTGGCTTAGTTTTTAGTCGAAGGGAAGTGACTGCCTCCGCTGTGTCTGGGTCTCAGTTTCTCGTGCAGGTTCCCAAGGGCAGGCAGAACCCCGTCAGGGGAGGAGAGCAGCCAAGAAACACTGGCTGTACAGCGTCCAATGGCTTTGGGCCTAAAGATGGAGCCAGGCCTTATCTTTGGAACATGAAACTCAGACCCTGAAAGGAGAAAGCCCTCTGCAGGGGCCCTTGCTGACACCCAGGGGCCATTTCTGAAAGACTGAGTAGGACAGTGGTTTAACGGACTGAATGCTGTGTACATCCTGACAACAATGTATGAGTTCACCGGTTGATTTCTGATGTAACTCCTCTGGTATTTCACGCGGATAGTAAATACAGGTGTGACCTTTCAGAGTGCATATCTCAACAGTAACATTGCCTAATGTTTTATAATAAAATATATTGTGTGTGTTTTGATTGGTGAAAAATAATACAGACTACATTTTAAAAGAGAAATGTATATAGCTTGTCCAAATTTGTGTGTTTTTAAGTGTTGTTTGAATGTATCTGTCTACATCGCTTTCTCTGATTAGTCTTAACAGGAAGATGGGTAGATGTTGGAGTGTCATGATTTCAGTCAAAATTCGCAAGCACTTTCAAATTGAAAGACAAGAATATTTCTCTGTTACTTCTCTTACTGAAAATACTCTGTACATTTCTGAATCTTAAGTTTGCAAGCAAAGGTGGTAAGTTTTGAGTTTGAAGCCATGCAAGTCTAAAAGGGAATACTTATTGATGTCATTGTTTTCAAGGTGTAACCGGGAGAATCTGCCAATCTGTCCTTACTTACATTACTTAAAATCACTGACAGTGATGGTGTGCTGTGGTTTTTTGCATGGGACAATCTGCTGTACCTTGCTTGTCGTTTGGAGCAATTGAGAATGTTTGATGCTTAGGTCCCCTGGCACAGCGAGGCCCTCCACGGTTCGTTTGGTTTTCTCTGCTTGAGGGAACCAGAACCACTCCAGATAGATGAGTACCCATTTATCTTTAAAGGCCCCTAGATTAGGAAGACCCTTGACATCTGTCTGGCTCCCTTTCTCTGTCTTACCGCCTCTCACCTTCAATGTAGACAGCACCCAAATACCTTGTATTTATTGCCTGCAGCGGTACGTGTAGATGGTGTGGAGGTCTTTGGGGCTAATATCCCAAAGGCACATTGTGCTGAGCTGCTCCGTGTCGCTCCGAAGATTCTGTGAGGAGGCATGTGAATTTAGGTACAAGGGTCCCTGAAAATAAGGCAGTCGTTTGATGTGTTTCATTTTTATTCAGGAAAATCAGCAACAAAACTGGTAATAGGAGTGACAGAGTAGTCAGTCACATCTCCTTGCAGCTGAATGTGACCGTGGTTTATGAGGAATGTGTCTGTCACTGCCATTGGGTAGGAACGAGCTACATGTCTTCGAGGCCCCAGGACTGCCTGCTCCTCCACCGTTTGAAAGACCAAGGATTTGGGGCCCGAGGGGTCATTCTGTCCTTTGTCTTGGTGTTTAGGAATGGGAGGGGGCATCCAGAGTCATTCCACCAAATCCCACCCCAGTAGCTTGAGGAGGCTGTAGCTCAGGAGAGGGGTACACCTTGCCTGGCAAGAGGAAGTGAAGTTTGTTCTTCCCTACAGGCCTCTGCATGTTCTCACAAGTCTTTCTTCACTCTCTTCTATTCAGAAATACCTTTGAGGTTCCATTGGAAACTTCTCCCTAGAAAAATAGCGTGAACACAAATCTTGGCAGACTTGAGCAGAATCCTGGACCCAGTGGATCCCGCCTTAAGTCCCTCTAGATGCAGCTTTAGATGCTTCGTGCTCCCAGGGAACCAGAGTCTGCCACCTGCTCTCTGCCTAGCTCCAGCACTTTAACCCCAGGCCCTGAGTGTAAATATAGAAGTCACTCTGAGTTCTGGCAGTGGTCAGTGTTCTCGTGTGACAGAAAGGATGCAGGGACTTGGTTCCAGTGAAATGACTTTCCGCTGTCCACCAGGGCCTCTCTGCATGTGGTTCAGGCTGGCCTTGAACTCACTATAGCAAGCTCTAGAAGGATACCCACTCTGCTGAGGAGGTTGGAGATGAGATGAGAGGGAAACCGAAGGGAGGGAGAGAAGGCTGAGGGCTCAGGCCAGGTGTCGGAGAGTCAGGGAGACAGATACCGAACATTTTAAGAAACTAATAGAGAAAATTAAAATTCATCCCTTGAGCTAAAAGGAAAGGAAGGAAAAATATGGTGAATAAAAAAATGAAATAAAGGCATAAATAAGTCCTAATATACCAGTAATTAAAATAAATGTAAATACATTTATCAAGTAGATTTACACTTACCAAACACTTCAAGGGCCGGGGATTTAGCTCAGTGGTTCTGCTGCCTGCCTCGCAAGCGCAAGGTCCCGAGTTCGATCTCCGGTACCAAAAAAAAATTAGTTACAGGTATTACCAATATATGTATTGTGTGTGTGTGTGTGTGTGTGTGTGTGTGTGTGTGTGTGAATAGCTGACAGTACCGTGAGGCGAAACAAAAAAATTTAAATGTACACTTTGAAGTTTGAATGCACTCCTCTCAAAAGCCAAGTCAAATAGGTGAAAAGTGAACAAAGACCTAGAAGATTGGAATTCCATCTTGGTTCATAGGGCTCATAGGGAATATCGTACCCAATAGGAAAATTACTTTGGACCATACCTGGAACTGAAAGGAAAGTTAACTATGTAGCAGTCCACAGAGGCGGCCACAGTAAATTCCAAAGGCAGCGTCACAGGACTTGTTTTTCTATAGTAATGTAATAAAATTCAAAATAAATTTGAAAAGATCTTACACCAGGACATTAAGCTATTGTTTAATCATAATCAAACTAGGTAAAAGGAAATCATGAAGAAAACTATGAGATTCCTAAAAGTGCATAGCCTCAAAGAACACGGAGCACCAAATTTGGTAGGACCCATGTAGGGCTTATATACATTTGTCAAAAATGACTAATTTCAAAAAGTGAGTTCACCATTCAACTCTGGAGATGGACAAAACTGCAATAGAACAAGCCTAAAGTAACAAAAGGAGGAAAACTAAAGAGCAGGGATCAAGAAAAATCAGCAACAAAACCAAAACAAAGCAAAAATGCAAAGAAAAAATTAGTAAAACCAAAAGATTAATAAGACAGACAAATTTCTGGCAATAAAGAACAAGAAAAAATGTAAATGCAAAGTGGAAAAGAGAAATAACTGTAGACATAAAAGAAAATTTCACAATAATCTAACAAATGTGATAATCTGCACCAAGCAAATAGATTTCTGTAGAGATGCTAAGTACCAAAATTTGCTCAAGAAGAACACCTAAGCACACCATGCATACCAACCATTTACTCTCTAGGAGCCCAGCATTGTTATTCTCTTACAGTTGGGAAGACAGGCAGGAAGAGAACATGAGCTCCCATAGCCAGGATGTACAGTTGGAGTCTGGGGCCAGGGGACCTGGGCCGCTCTCCACGGTCCTAGCTTCTGTGTGATGCACAGGGACTCCAGAACACTTGAGACCATGACTCGAAGAAAGTGACATGACCCCAGGGATTCTCCAAGACAACCAATCTAACAGTCGGTTTTCACTAAAGTTTTAAAGCTGCCCAGCTTAGTTCATGAGGCTCATTTCATTTGGACTCCCAAATTGGATAAAGACTAATCAAGAGGATTATATGCCCTTTGGGTAGATGTAAACTGAATTCATCACTGTATGGTTCATTCCAGAATGCTAGAGTGACACAGTAGTTCCAACAGATGGCCAATTTTTGTTTTTTAAAAACTGTGTCAGAAAACACTGCATAGAAAAGAGCTTCCTTTGGGGCATTGCTGGTCCTGTTAGGGAAACAATGAGAGGAGGCAGCAAATGTCAAAGCTTCCTCATGGTCACCGGGAGAGGGTGCACTAAAATCTTACAGGTCATCCTGGAAGAAGGCAAAAATTAGTAGTAAGGAGATGAGGCTGCCACAGCTCCCTACATGCACACAGACACACGTGTGTACAAGCATGCATGTAGAGGTAGCACGGGACCTCTTTTTTTTTTCTTTTCTTTTTGATACCAGAAATCGAACTCAGGACCTTGTACTTGCAAGGCAGGCACTGGAACCACTGAGCTAAATCTCTGGCCCTCGCCTGCCTTCTCTGCACAATCAAAATGGACCCCTCTTCAGAGCTGTGACCATGACTACAACTGGGAAATGATGTTTCCCCACTTTGTGCCATGTGTTTATTCATTTCCAACAAATGTGCACTGAGCATCTCAGTTCCAGAACCTGAGCTGGACACCATGCTGTACACAAGACACACAGTCCTTGCCTTTCGGGACTTCCAGACTTCATGTCATTCAACACTTCATGGCCATGGTCAGATAATTAAGCCAGCATTAGCGGATGTAACCAAATAACCACATGAATCTAGCCTCAGCCTCAGCTGCAGTAGGAGCTGAGTCAGATGGTGGAAGTAAGCTGTGTAACAGGGTCACACCCGGTCCAGAAAGTGGGTGAGACTTCCCTGAGGAAGTGGTAGCTGAGCTGACTGCGAAAAACAAGAAGTTCCACAGGGAAAGACCCCTCATGTTGACTCCATCACTGAGAAATACCTCGGCTTGTCTCCTTCACCCTCTCCCCATCCAGTCCTCCAGTGTGGACATGGCTGTTCTGGCCTCCTGGGATGCAGCTCTGACCATGTCATCGCCCCACAGAGAACCACCCTGGGCCCTCTGCAGCTCATGGGTGTGCCTCAGACTTGGACGTCTCCCTGCCACGACACCCACATGCACGCCTCCGACACCATCGAGGTTGCCAGCTATCATAGTTAGGACGCTGAGATCCCTGAGACCATCTTCTGTGCTTTTTCACTGGAGGATTCTAAAAAATGGAAGGCTGGTGATCCATGTTGACACTGTGTTGGGGTACTACCTCTGAGGCAAGTGATGTCCTGGATTCCATTTCCTGTCTTACACACATCTTTTTTACTCTTCCTGGGCTTTCTTTTATTACACTTTCATTTTTATTTGTACTTTTGCTTTCATTTTTCAAAGTCTATATATGGTTTTATATTCTTGAGTACAACCAAGCCACAGTAGACATGGTGAGAGTGATCATCAATCTCTTTCTTGGATGACAGTTCCTTTCTAAGTCAAAGAAACATTTAGGACTGGGCAGGATGGCATTGCCCACAGTCCCAGCACTCTGGGGAGCTGAGGCAGGAAGACTGCAAGTTTGAACCCAGCCTGGGCAACTTAGCAACCTAGTGAGACCCGGTCTCAAAAAATAAAAAGGACTGGGGATGTAGTGCAAAGGCCCAGTAAAAAAATAAAAAGAGAAAGAAGAGAAAAAAGATAGTGAGGAAGGAAGGGAGAGACAGAAGATTGATTTAGGGGCTGGGACTGTAATTCAGTGCTAGGTCACTTGTGTAACATGCTTAAGGCCCTGAGCTCAATCCCCAATTCTGCAAAAAGAAATATTTGACTCACACATGATTACAATCACTTAGTTTCAACTTATTACAAACTACATTATATCAAATGCCTGCTATCAGTGGTGGGAGGCTCTTTTTAAACTTGTCTAAAATGTAATATTCATACAGAAATTGGACAGACTCTAAGTGGTCAGCTCAATAAGTGGTCAGTTTTGTTTTGTTTTTGTTTTGTTTTTTGGTACTGGGGATCAAACTCAGGACCTTGTGCTTGTGAAGCAGGCACTGGAACCAATGAGCTAAATCCCTGGCCCAAGTGGTTGGTTTTATAAGTGGAACACACCTGTATCGACAGTACCTACCACCCACATCCCGAGGTGAAACACGACATTCACCCCAGAAGCCCTTTATGTCCTTTTCAGTCACAGCCCCCAGGGGTAACCATTCTCTGGTTTCTAACAACTTAGATCAGCTTTGCTTGGTTCTGTGCTTTGTGTTACTAGAATGCTGCGATGGGTACTCTTGTCTCTGGGTCTCTCCGGGTTATTGGACAGAGTTGTAATTAATTTCCTCTTGTTGCCATTTAGGATACCATAATTCACTTATCCATTCCCCTGCTGATAGGTGTTTGGGTTGTTTCCAGTTTGAGGCCATTGCAGATAGTGGCACCGTAAGCATTTTATGTCTTTGGTTGTGCCTTTCGCTGAGAGTGGAATGCTGACTCAAGGGATATGGTCAGCTTAGTGGCGTATTAGCCTTTTTGTTGCTGCCATAACAAATTACAAGAAGTGTAATGAGTGGTTAAAACAAAAGCTTTATCATCTGACAAGTCTGTGGCTCAGAAGTCCAGGTTGGCTCAAGTAGTCTGTGCTCCAGGCTCATGAGGCAGTGTCAGCTGGCTGGAGTCTTCTGGGGATGTGCTAGGAGGAATTGGCGTCCTTCAGTCTCCTTCATTAAATTAAAATGGCCAGTGCCATATCATTCAAACTTGCCAAATTCATTGAGAGCAAGAGACAGGAAGGGGTCATGAGATATTTATCTCCTTTATCCCTTAGGGTCACAGTGGGGGCATGAGACAAGGAGAGGTAGGACAGGTACGTACTTGACTGGTCCATCCATCATAAGATGCATTTCAGCTCTCTCATCTTCGAGGATCTCCTTCTGGACACCCCACTCCTGGTATCAGGTTGTGCCTCCAGGCAAGGGCTAGTCAGGAAAACAGGAACCACTCTAGGTATTGCAAAAATTGAATAGTTGGACTTTGATAAACAGGTGTTGGAAGACTCAAAAAACCCACAAAACTGTAAGAGGCAGCTACCACACACCGGAGGATGAGGAGTAAAGGGAGCGTCTGGGCTTACAGAGTCGAAAAGTTCAGAGGAGGCGCCCTGAGGATGGGCACCAGCCTGTGAAGAAGGTGGCATGCCCAGGCTGTGGTGCTCCTGTGAAGCTGTTTTCGGAGAATGGAATGAAGCTGAGTGTGGAGCCAGCCACGGTTGCAGGAAGGGCCACTGCTGTAGTGCCACCATCAGGACATGGCCAAGACAGGATGGAGCTCACGATTTCCTGGTCTCCTAGAAGCTCCCATGGTAGAGCCAACACAGAGCTGGCCGCGTATGAAGAAATGTGTAGTGCCTCCACCCCAGGTGGGGTTTGGAGCCCAGAGTCAGCAGCATGTTAACCGGCACAAGGAAACCGAGTCTTTCTCCCCTTTGCCTGGCTTTGTTCTCCTCTCACTTCCTCTTCAGGTTGGGACCTACCAGACTCAAACACCAAGAGGGCGAGAAGCCACATAGGCACGTGCTCAGCAGCACTCCATAGCTGGCGGCACTCTGGCTGGCGCGTGCGTGCGTGGGACTTGCTCACACATGGGAGTTGGCCACAGTGCTCCAGAGATGTCTTTGCCCAGCCTGTCTCCCTGGTCTCTCCAAGTAGTTCCCAGACTCCACCCAAAGGTGCTTCAAGGGAAAGTGCTCCTTCCCTCTTCAGCCCAAAGCTGCTACACAGTTAACAGAGCCCAGTACAAAATGGAAAGGTGCCTGAGAAACAGTTAAGGTACTAAAATATGAATCTCTCAATCTCTCTCACTCTCTCTCTCTCTCTCTCTCTCTCTCTCTCTCTCTCTCCCCTCGTCCTGGTGTTTTTGTTTGTTTTTATGGTGCTGAGGATTGAACACAGTGCCTTTGCAGTGAGCTGTGTCCCCGGCCTTTTAAATTTGGTTTTTAAATTTTGAGATAAAGTCTCATTAAGTTCCCCAGGCTGGGCTCAAACATTCCACCCTCTGCCTATAGGCCTGTGCTACCATGCCTGACTCTGGTGGGATTTTTTTGGGTTTTTTCAAGACATTATGTTATTTTAAGTGAAAAAAATCCCTAAAATTTGAGATCATTGCCACAAGCTTTAGTGTTCATCTTTATATTGTTCAATGCCATCTTTTTTTTTTTCCTTTGGTACCAGGGATCAAACTCAGGACCTTGCGCTTATGAGGCAGGTGCCAGAACCACTGAGCTAAATCACCGGCCCTATTCAATGTCTTCTTGAAATGCAAATATAAGAACATTTAACTCCTCTATAGTCACTGAAATTACAAATTTGTGTTTTGTGCCTTATACATGCATATGTATTTTGTTCTTACCAGTAGGAATGCTGCACAAGAGCAGCTCAGCCGTCTGCACTTCGCTTGTTGGAACACACACCCTGCCGCACTCTTTGGCTGCTGCTCCGTAAGGAAGGTCTCGGGAAAAGGCACTGTTATGGCCCCATACTTCCCTTTCCTTCTCTGTCACCAGCTCCAACCTAACTTGTTGACTGATGTGAGGAAGTAACTGAGGTAAGAAAGGCACGCTTGGCTTACCTGGTCAGCCCTATTTTCTTGAAGATCTCTAATGCATGGCCTCTCGGGCTGTTAGGGCCCCACTGAGTCAGCTTAGTCACCTTGTACTGACCTTGAGTCTGACGGACCAGGCACTGTGGCTTTCCTGAATCCTGTGCTCCGGGGGCCCTGCACACCCTAAAGGTGGCCGGGGGCCAAGGAGTGGAGGTGGACACAGACTGAAGGTCTCTCCTCCACACATGCATCCCTGTCCATGGGGCTTCGCCTAGGAGACGCCAGTCCTGGCTGGTGCACATAATCCAGCACTCTGGGACGCTGAGCCAGGAAAACTGAGAGTTGGAGCCTAGTGTGGGCAACCTAGTGACTTAGTAAGACTCTGTCTCAAGAAAAAAAGGGGAGGGGTATAGCTCAGTGAGAAGGCTGCGAGATCAATCCCTAGGACAGACGAGGTTAGGGTTGCGGGGATTTCAAGATGGCAATAGCAGAGCAGAAAACCACATCCAAGCTGCCCAGGCAGCCTGTGCAGCCGGCCCTGCGTCAGCCCCAGACTTCTGCAGCCCACCGTGGCTTCTCAGGCTCTTCTGCACGTGTGGCCTGGGTGTGCTCCATCAGAAACCCTGACCCGCAGTGCATCGTGCGTCTGCTCTCCATGGCCACTGTCACGCTCAGAGGTATGCGGTCAGCACTCTCCAGGCCTCCTCCCGCAGGCTCATGTGCACAGGCTGGGCACCCTTGTCTTCTCCCACAAGAGTGTGGGTGGCAAACTGCTGCTGCCCGGTCTTTGGCACACTTGCTATCTCCAGGCCATCTGGGAGAAGTGGCAAATCCACCCATAAAGTACAGGACGGAAATGGTTGAGCCCCTGGATCCCAAACTTGGCTGGGCCAGAACTGCTCACAACATTTGCTAAAATTCAGAATCCGAGGCCCCGCCCAAACCCTCTGCGTCTGAGGTTAGGCAATTCTTGCCCATCCTCCCCAGTGGGTGGGAAGCATGGTGGATCCAGACATTAGCCAAGGCCATGGCCCTGGCCGTGCTGGGTCCCTGCCCTCTGTGAGCCCCTCCTGTGGAATGATGTTTGTTTCCTGTTGTTCCTGCTGCACAGGTCCACAAACTTGGCTCAAAACAGCACAGGTGCAGTATCTTACAGTTCTGCGGGCCAGAGTTTAGCATGGGTTCCATGGGGCCCAAAGCCAGACGCCAGAGGGATGGCTCCTTCCGGAAGCTCTGGAGAGAATCTGCGTCTCTGCTGAGGCCCGTTCCTCGAGGCCCCTTGTGCTCCTGGACCCAGGCCCCTCCTGCCGTCAAGGCCAGACCTGCTTCCACCGTCACGTCTTCCCTGGCTCTCTTCTGCCTCCCTCCTCTGCATTTAAGGACCCATGTGGCTCCGTTACGCTCACTATGATAAAGCAAAATGATATCCCCGCCTCAAGATCCTTGGCCTCATCACGAACCTACCAAGACCCTTCTGCCATGGAAAGTTACAGTCACGGGTTCCGGGGATGAGGAAGTAGACATTTTGGGGGTCGTTCTGCCTATCCCAGATGGGGATGACAACCTCATATCCCCCTTTTTAAAAAAGATGAAATGCTTCACGAATTTGGGTGTCATCCTTGCGCAGGGGCCATGCTAATCTTCTGTGTACTGTTCCAATTTTAGTATATGTGCTGCTGAAGCGAGCACACCTCATAGCCCTTCAAATTGGCATTTCTGGACGCTTACCTCATCTTTAGCCTGAATCAGCATCACTTGAGCCATTTGTTACAAATGCACCCAAACGTGAGTCCTGATGGGGCGCTTGGAGTGCTGTCTCTCTAGTGTTCCAGGGGCCTTCTATACATGCTGCACTGGACAGCCCTCCTAGATGAGACCTTGGGAGTGACAGCCTGGGTATGCTCTGTAAGGTAGGGAAGGCTTACGCCACCTGTCCCCACCTGAACCCGCTGGGCTGCCCATGTGGCCACTTGCCCCAAGCTTCACAGGCAGGGCCTCCAAGAGGTGTCTCCCATGCCTGCAGATTTCAGCTCTGCTGCACGCTGCCCTCAGGACCCAGCGAAGGCTCCTCTGAAGCTAAATCTGTGCTCTGGGACACTTGTAGACCAGCAATGAAAGCAGCCACTCTGCTAGCAGCATGGGAACCCAGGGCTGCTGCCGTGGCACGAGGTGGGGACAATGTCTAGGACTCAGAGGGCACCGGTATCTCTGTGCCCATGTCCAGTTATAGCCACCTTTGGGCAAGCTCAGTACCAGCCTGACAAAGACAGTAACTGGGGGTCCGACCCCATGGCCAACCCCAGGTATGCCACTTGTTCTGCAGGAAGTGCTGTGTGTGGCTTTGGGGACCAGTAGGGGTACTAGAGGAGAGAGATGACCTGGGGTGTCTTGTGGCAGGCAAGGCTTTCGCTCTGCACCATAAACCCACAGGCCTGGGTTCAGCCTAGCTGGGTGCACGGCCCCAGGCTATCCACAGAGAGGCCACCGCAGGCTCCTGTGTTGCTGCCTCAGGACTGTGCCTCTGGCCATGGAAGCCCATGCAGCCCACATGCGAGCAGGAAGTGTGAGGGGAGGGAGAACACTGCCCAGTGGGGGACTCTGAAGATTCCTCTGGACCGTTCCCCAGAAGCTCTCCAACGGGCTGTGTCTGCTGTTGGTCATGATGGGAACCACCCTAATGCCTGCCTTTCTCAGGCGCTCCCTCCTTCACTCTGTCTGCTCCCTTCCCAGCTCCCTGGGATCTGCTTCCCATCAACAGCCTGCAGCCTCACTGCTGGCTCTGCTGGGGTCCCATCTGTGACACCTTCTCACATCCGCGGCCAGCCGTGTGTGGTCTCGTGTCGGTGCTGGTGCTGGGGACCCAGGTCAGTCCACACCCACATGCACCCCACACACGCTCACCACACTCAGACACCACAGTGCACCACACACCTCAGTCGTGTGCTGCGTGCACATGCCCCATGCAGTGCCTGGGACACCACCCCATGTGCATCCCCTCACACGTGTGTGCCCACACTGGACATGCACACACATGCTCACTGCACCTCTTTCAGAGCATGTGGGTAAGCAGGGCACTGGTCTATGAGCAGGGATGGTTGTTCCCCTGCCCAGTGCCTTGCTGTATATTGCCCGTGTAGTAACTTTGGAGAGCACTCACCAGACCCAAGAATGCAGTTTCTGGGCTGTGCCAATAACGTACATTGGCTGGAGCCCAAAGTTCTGTCTTTCTTGTTCTCAGATTTTGTTGGTAATTCTGCCGGGCAGCCTCACTGCTATCAGACTCCCTGGGTCACCTGCTGTTCCTGCACCAAGGGTTGGGGGCCGCTGAGGATGCTCAGTCTCCTGCACTGTGTTTCCAGCTGCTGGAACCCCAAGATCTCCCTCCCTCACCCCCTCACCACCGGGAGACCATCTCTGCATCCACAAGTCCAGCCACTGAAGGGGCCCACCAATCCTCACCACCCGAAGACTCCTCTAGAGGGGCTCCTGGTCTCTGGAAATGGCTTCTGGGCACATTCTGGAGCGGGAAGGGAAGCTGGGGCGGCCACAGCCTCGCTGGAGCCAGTGCTGTCCTTGGGCTGGGAGGGGCAGGGCCAGGTGTCTCCCTAGGCCCAGACACAGGGACACAGTGTACTCCAGAGCCGGGGCGGGGAGCGTGGAACCCGGTGCAGCCTCACGGCTCACAGACCAGTTAGGAGGCAGGGGCGTCCTTTGCACAAACCTGCCACACCTGTGCAGCAGCAGGCAGAGCAGGGGGCGGTCACAGAGACTCGGGAGCAGTCCTTCCTCCTTCACCCAGCAGGGACTCAGCTGTGGCGGCGGGCAAGTCTGCCTTGGCTGCTCTGCCACTGCCTGGCTCCCAGCACTACGACAGAAAAGGCCTCAGTGGCCCTGGCCATAGCTCACAGAGAAGGCGGCTGGGCCCCAGTGTCTTGAGCCCAGGACGCTCTTCCGGAAGCCTCCTGCCCCTGCGCCGTCTGTCGGGGCCTCTGCTCCCACATCTGCCCCGGCCTTGCCTCAGGCGTCTCCCTCACGGTGGCCAGCCTCTAGTGCCGCTCTGTCCCGAGGCCTGAGGTTTCCTCAGCCAGCCCACCCAACAACACCGGTCTTAATGCATCTGTGTGTCCCAGGCCCGCTCCCTCTGGGCCTCGGTTTCTCCGACTGTGCGCGAAATGGGCTGGACCCCGCGGTTTCTACCGGTCCGTTCTTCTGGAAACGGCCGTCAGGACATGCTGGGGGCAGAGCCCTTCTCCGTCCTCAGCGGCCACAGAGCCAGGGCTGAGTCCACCCCAGCTCCAGGCTGTGATCCTCTGGACTCTGCAGAGCGAGCTGAGCAGGGCTCCTCTGATTTGGGCACAGCCCAGCCTCGGTGCGCTCGCAATAAGCCTCCTCCTGGGGTGCCACAGCAGGGCGGTAAAGAGAGGGCGCGGGCCCTGCTCCTGCTCTTTGAACCCCTGGATCTAGCCATGCTGAAAGCAGCACCCCTTGGCTTTTCACGCTTTCCCAGCCAACGGACTCCTCGCTTGTGTGAGGTGAGTTGGGTTTCTGCCACACGTCACCGGCGGGTCCTGCTGACCCTTCACTGGCTGACAAGCCCCGAACGCCTCCGGTCGCAGCGCTGCAGCTCGGGGGGGGGGGGGCCTCACCGGCCTGCTCCAGGCCCCCTCCCTTGCCGTCCCGGCCAGTCGTCTGAGGGGTGTCCCCTCCCACGGCTGGTTCCCCGGGCTTTCTCTCCAGAGGCGGGCGCGTGTGTGCGCACGCTGTGCCGCCGCACTCGGGGATACAGACCACCCCAAAGAGCTCGATGCCCGATGCCGGAGGAGGCAAGCCGAGCCGCGTCGGGTGCAGCGTCCTCGGCAGCCGAGTTCAGGAGCAGCGCTGCAGCTCCTCGAGAGCGGCTCTGGCCCGGACCTGGGAACCGGGTGGGACGCAGCTGGAGGGCGGAGGGCAGAGCGCAGAGCCGGCCCAGCTCCGCCCACGCCCCACCCCGCCCGGCCTGGCGCGTGCTGCCCGTGCAGCCGCGAGGGGGCGCCGCTCCGCTCCGCGCTGGTCCGGCCGACGCCAGGCGCACGGCGGGCTGCGCTGGGATCCGAGCGCTGCGGGAGGCGGGCAGCGCCAAGGCGGCTGCAGTGAGCGCTGCGCATGGGCCGGGCGCAGGCTTCGGGCGCGCGGGGAGCCGGTGAGTGGTGCGTGGCCAGGCGGGGTCCCGGGCTGCGGACGAGGGGAGCGGGGCGCGGACGGGCCGGACCCTGCGAGGGCGGCGACGGTGCAGGGGCGCGCGGTGACAGCGGCTGGGGGGCGGCGGAGAGGCTGTGGGACGCCCCTGAGCGCCCGCAGACCGGAGGGTGCGGCCCCGCCCCTCCACGCGCCCGAGCGGCAGCGTTTCTCTCCGCCGTCTGGGTCCCAGCCTCGCCCCGCGGTGGGCCTCAGTTTCCCTGTCTGCGGAATGGGGACCGCAAGGCCGACCTGCAGGGCGCTTGCGACGAAGGGGGCGCCCTTGTCTCTGGGGAGCGGGTGTTGTCCCTGAAGCTGGAATCGCGGGTGAACGTGGGCTGGGGTGTGGCCCTTGCGCCGTGGCCACCCACGGGATCGAGGGGCCCCTCGGCGTCCTCTGGGGAGACAGACGGAGACGGGGGAGGCTGCGAGGGCCGAGGCGAAGGCTGTTCCGGTCCCCGCTCTGAACCTGGCTCGGTGGCGGAGTCTCCTCAGCCCTAGCTCCCCCGGCTGCGGGGCACCTGCCTCGGCGAGACCAGAGCAGGGTCCTGGGGAGGCCCAGCCGCCAGGCGGGCTGCTTCCGGTCCCCGCTGCAGCTGAGGCGTGAAGAGGGGCGGAGCGGTGGGTGCCAGGCCCGAGAGGCGGCGAGGGGAAGCCACGTGCCGGGGGACCGGTCAACCTGCGTGCCGCCTGCCGCCTGCCCCTGCCCGGGAGCGCTCCGAGCGGCAGGGGGAGCGGGAAGCCGGAGGCAGAGCTGGGCAGGGGACCCCAGGTCCCGTCAGACGGGGAGCGAGGTGACGGGTGCCAGAGATGGGGCAGGGCGGACACCCCCGAGCGCGACCTCCGCCCGTGCGGGGCAAGGCCGAGGCGCACACAGGGGCGGGGCGGGAGGCTGGGGAGGCCGCCGTGCTCCGCTCCCTGAGCCGCAGCCGCGAGGGCCTGGGTCCTGCTCAGCGACGGGGGCTCGGGTCTCATCCGGCGCTGCCCGCTCTCCGCGAGTCCGAGCCCCGCACAGGCTCCGCGCCCCCCAGGCCGGTCTCCGCGCCCTGATCCTGGTGAGCCGGGTGTCTTGGACCGCCCTTTCCACCTCTCCCTTGTCCTCAGCCCCGAATCCGGAGTTGACCGTTGCTCCCGAAGCCCTGGCTCCCTTAGGGGCGCGGGCTGGGAAAGCCACTGCCTGGGCCCAGGTGAGTCCCTGTTCACTTTGGCCTCTTGGACCCAGGCTGTGTCAGCCAGGCATCTTTTTAAAACTAGAAGTTAATTTTCCCATCTCTTTTCTCACATTAAGAACATGGTTCCCCCAAACACAGCATAGCAAACCCTCTGTTTAGTACTAGAATACACCCAAAATAGTTTCAGACTTACTACATCTAATCCACTACCAACCAAGACCTACCAGGTCAGCTTCAGGATTTCTTTGGGTGAGCAGTCAGAGTACTGTGTGATTATCTGCTTGTTATAGCATTTGTTTGCATTCAATTTAAGTTTTCCCCTTTGGTCTGTGTGATATAATTATGGTTTTTGAATATGTAAAACTTTTATATGGTTCAAAGGTCAAAGCTGTACCAAAGCTACCAGGTCTCAGTCCCAGCCCTGTGTCTTCCTCCCTCTTGCATGTGACAGACAGGTAACCATTTAAGTTTCTGGTTTATAGCTGGCATGGTGGTGCACGCCTGTGATCCCAGTGCTCAGGAGGCTGAGGCAGGAGGATCACCGCAAATCCAAGGCCAACCTGGATTACAGAGTGAGTCCAAGGGCAGTCTGAATTACATAGCAAGACCCTGTCTCAAAAAAAAAAAAATAGTTTCTGGTTTATCTGTGTTTCTTTTTGCAAAACAAGCCATTTATGCATTATGACAAAATTAACATATACCTCTCCTTCCTTTTCTTTTTCAAATTAAAAATATCTCTTGAAAATCACTTCGCATTCTTTTTCACAGCCGCCCCACACAGCACTATGCACCTGTACTGTGGCAATTTACCTTGTGTCCTGCGGATGGGTGTTGGCCGTTTCAGGCCTTTGTTACAGGAACGGGGAGGAAGGGCTCGCTCTGCTTGTGGCCATGTGTGGAGGCGGTGTGTGCGGCGCAGGAGCAGGTGTGTGCTAGTTTTGCTGTAAAATCCCACGTTCCGTGTGGAGCGCTGCACTGCCGCCCGGTCCCCCACCGGCGTGTGTGTCTCCCCCGTGCCGCACTGCTGATCCGGGCATTGAGAAGTCATGTTTCAGTTTCCCTTTCCATGATCAGGGTGACACTGGAGATGTTTTCATCTTCCTGAGCCACTTAACACTTTCTGTGAATTATCTGTCCATATATTTTGCCTGTCTTCTTTTGGATTTTTGGTGTTTTCTCCCTTTGATTAAAAAGTTTAAAATGCATATGAAAGAGATTGCTCTTTAATCCTTATTACACTCTTACTATATTTTAATCCTCATTATTCTGCAATTATTTCTGTATTTTCTTATATTGCTTTTATGGGTTCTATCACGAAGAGCTTCTCTTTTTTTTTTTTTTTTTTGCGGAACTGGGGATCAAACTCAGGACCTTGTGCTTGCCAGGCAGGTGCTGGCGCCACTGAGCTAAACCTCTGGCCCTAGAGCTTCTCATTTTTGTGTAGTTGGTTTAATCACAGTTTTCTTTGATTATATCAAGGTTTAAATCATTGTATAGAAAGACATTTCCCAGTGTAGTTATAAAGAACTTCATTCATGCTACTACTTCTTCGGTTTTGTACCTAGTGCGTAGATCCAAGGTAACCTTTCTCCAAATGTCTGTCTCTGTGTCAACACCACTTATCAAAAAGGACAGCTTGCCTTTAGTGATTGGAAATATCCTTTGGTCACTTGCTAATCATCCAAAAGCACTGGCCCTGTTTCCAGTCTTCCTTGCGGGTAGGTGTGTCAGTGTGTGTGTGTGTGTGTGTGTGTGTGTGTGTGTGTGATGTGTTGGCAAGACTGTTCAAGATTATTGCAAGGGAGACAGCTCGAACTGAACTCTTCAATGTGTTTTAATACCTGGTAGGGCTGGCTCCTTCCTCCTCTTCTTCCTTTTCTTTTTCAAGGGTTCCTAACTATTCCACCATGTTGCTGATATTTTGGGGGGATCATAGTAAATGTATGTGTTAACGTCAGGATAATTGACATATTTGTGAAATTGAATCATCAGAAACAGGAAAATGTCTTTCTGCTTGTTCGTGAGTGTTTTAAAGTTTTCCTTGTACAGTATAGGGGTTTCACGTTTCTTACTAAGTTTATTCACGAGTATTTTGCCTTATTCCTACAATTATAAATGTTCTTCTTCCATTAACCCTCTACTTATTGTTCTTATATATGCTATCTTTTTACCTCACTAAATCTATTTGTTGTTAGTTTTATCATTGATTCTTTTTTTTTGGTACTGGGGATCGAACTCAGGTCCTTGTGCTTTCAAGGCAGGTTTCAGAACCACTGAGCTAAATCTCCAGCCCTATCATTGATTCTTTTAGTCCAGATATTCTGTCATCTCCAAATACAAGTAGTTTTGCTTTTTCTCTACTGGTTTCTTGTGCGTTTGTTGCTTTCTTTTATCTAACTAAGTTGGCTAAATACCTACAGTTCAGTGTTAAACACTGGATACAGTGGCCATCTCTGCCTTGTTCCTGAGCTTAGTAAAAAGCCCTGTAGTGCTTCTCCCATTAGAAAAGATGCTGTCTTTATGATGGGAAGAAGGGGCAGGTAAAGGAGTGCCTCAGTCCATCTTCTGCTTCTGAGGGAATACCGAAGACGTAATTTATAAACAGCATGTTTACGTGGTTTCGAGTTCTGGAGGCAGGAGAGGAGACACACCTGACAGGGCCTTTGTGCTCCATCTCCCACAGCAGAGGGAGCGGGGAGTGGTCAGCTGCTTCTGTAACAGCCACACTCGAGAGGTAGCAAACCCAGCCCCATGACAACAGCTGAATCCATCCATCCGTGCTGACCCTCATGACCTAGCCACCTCCTAACACTTACGCTGAGGGTGAGCTTGGGATGCATTCCAGCCAGACCAGGGGTATGCATTCATTCCTAACTTCCTGGAAATGTTTTTATTGTAGCCATATATGGAGATAGCATATTCTTTCTCCTCAGCTCTATTAATATGGTGAATCATCTTAGTGGATTTTCTAGTATCAAGTCTGAGGTGAGGGAGAGGCAAGAGAGGAGACATAAAATGAGTGAATATTGGTACTAAGCCATCCTTGCATTCCCGACACCAGTCCCTCTTGGGCGTGAGGTATTCTGTTTTAATATGGCTGTGTTCGTTGTCTCTGCTGTGTAACCAGTTATGTCAACTGACTGACTTGAAGCAGTGGATAACTGTGGCTCAGTTATCTCTACAAGGCTTCACTGGGTCCTTGCTGGTGTTGCCCAGGACTGGGTTCTCATCTGAGGCTGAATTGGGGAGGGATTGGCTTTTCCACTCTGGCTGGCAGCACTTAGTTCCTTGTGGGCAAAGGGCAGAAAGCTTAAATGTTTGCTACAGGTCACCCACAAACTCCAGTTCCTTGTGAGCCTCCCCAAGGTGGCTGCTTAGTCCACTAAGCTAACAAAAGAGGTTCTAGGGCCAGGGATTTAGCTCAGTGGTTCTGCCACTGAGGAACCTGCAAGGTCAGGAACTGCAAGGTCCTGCAAGGTCCTGAGTTCGATCTCCAGTACCAAAAAAAAAAGAGGTTCTAGAGCAAATCTACCAGGATCTATGCCATAGATAACCTAACAAAACGTAATAGCCGGACAGAGCGATGTCACCTGTCACGGACATGTTCTCCCATCAGTCAGTCGAAGATCCACCTCTCCCGGGGGTGTGGGAGCAGGAGACAGGGTTCAGAGTGGCCGCGTGGAGACCAAGTCCTGGGTGGTCGGACTCCGACTGCTAGAGCATGCCTGGTCCTCCTTGATTGGATGAAGCTTGACATTTGACAGGTCCTGAAGAGCTCTTGAGTGGATCATGCCTCCCCGGACTCCTTTCTTTCTCTACCCTTGATCTTGGGGATAAATTGGCTGTTATGAAATCCTTGGCTCATATTTTTCCTAAATCTGTTAAGCTGTTCTGTGGGTTGTGTTAGCTACATCATGTCGTCAAGAAGTCTGATATAAACATGCTGCATGGGTTTTTTTTCCTTTGTAAGTGACTTAATAATTTTCCTGGAGTTCTGAGGGGCTTTTGTTTTTTGATTTGTGAAGTCTAAGCATCTCACTAGGCAGCGTTTCAGAGTTGATCCCGTGCAGGATCGGTTTTCTCAGGTGCACGGGAGGCCTTTTGAATATTCAGATTCAAGCCTTCTTTTACTCCACAAATTGTCTTGGATTGTAGTTTGAATGTTAGTTGTATCCCATTACTTTTTCTTCTTCAGGACTTCCGATAATGTGTATGCGTGTTAGATTTCTTTCCTATCTTCTTTATCTGTTACTTTCTCTTTACTACTTTATTTCAGTTTTGTTTTGTGGTTGTTTTCCTTTATTTCCCTAATGAATATTATTAAATTCTTAGTCAAATTTATTCTTTCTAAGAGATCTTCTAAGTTGGTGTTTATTTTAGAGATGATTTTTTTCTTTTTCTTCATTTTCTTTCTAGAGTGCAGACAACTCTGACTTCATGTTTACTGCTCTTTTGTCCATTTCTGTGGAGTTTCTAAATTTGTAACTTGGGTGTTTTGTTCATATTCCTGAATGTGGGGCCGGGGATTTTCTTAGGGTGTCTTAGTCCGTACAAACTGCTATAGCAAGATACCATAAACCAGGTGGCTTAAAAACAACAGAAATTATTTGTCACCGCTCTGTAGGCTGGGAGGTGTGGGGTCAGGTGGCAGAAGATTAGGTGTTCGGTGGATAAAGCCGCCTTTCTGGTTCACAGACAGCACCTTCTCCCTGCGCCTCGGCCACAGAAGGGAGAGAACTCTCCCTGGGGTTGTTTTTATAAGGACAAAAATCCCATTCTCCTGGCCTCATCACTTCATGAGAGCTCCGCCTCCGGACGGCACCACACTGGGATTGGATTTCAGCAGGAGCTTTGAGGGGACACAGACATTCGACCTGTAGCGCAGGCAGGTCAAGTCGCGATATTGTGTTCCAGCTTCCCCTCTGTAAATTGGTTTGTGGGGACGGTTACATTGGCTTGGGGCGGACATCGTCTGTTATTTCTGTCAATTTAGAAATGGCTTTGCTTGAACTGACACTGTTAGGTCACTAGACAGGAGTTGGGAGTTTGGGAACCAAACTAGGATTTTTAGGTCTGGAAGCTTTCTTGTGCAGCGGCAGTGAGGTGCAGGGTCTTTGCCTCGTGTTTTCGGGAATTATGTGTCTGAGCCTAGAATTTGCTGTTGCTGCTGCAGGTCCTCGCATTTCCCTGCTTGCTTCTTTATGCCCTTGCCACCAGGCCTCCGAGCACTGCCTGTCCTTCTGAGCCACTTAGCTGCCCTAGAAGCAGGGCCGTTCCCAGACAGCCCCTGGGACTAGATGCGCTTCTGTCTCCTCTCATCCCCTGGGAGAACAGGGCCCCGCCCACCAGTCTCCAGCCTGCTCTGGCCCTCACAGAGCAGGCAGCACTCCCTCCTCCTCAGGGCTTGGCCCAGCTGTCCTGTCCTCTTCCCCACAGTCTCTGGCCCTGCTCCCAGTAGCAGCATGGGCTCTGGAGCTAGTTCTAAGAGCTGGGGTTTTCCTTCCTCGCTCACACCAGCTGGAGGTGCGCAATGGCCTGTCTTCTGCTCGCACTGTGGGTGCCTTTGCTCTCCAGGTTGGTCGGCTTAGATCTGGGCAGCTCCCATTACCCATGGGGACTCAGAGATGTCCCTGCTACAGATTGGAAACGAAATGTCCCCAAACTCTAACACTTGATCAATAAATTCTTCCTGAACTCACTACTGCTTCTTTGCTGGGTTAGGCCAGTGGCTTCGGGATGTTTGTTATCACTGAAGGCGCCAAAGGGTGCACCATCACTGGGCCAGACACTTCTGCAGGTGAGAAACCTGAGGCTCAGGGATGTATGGGTGCTTCCCAGGGTCGCCCAGCCCCTGTGGTTCTTGGAGCTCAGGTTGCTGCATGTGGTTTGCACTGTCCACAGACTGGACTACGTCAGGAAGCCTCGCCCGCCTGTCTTCTGTCTTCGTGGGCTTCCGCCCTCTGCTCATCACCCACTATGGTTTGAGTCTGATCTTTGCCCCCAAATTCACGTGGAGGCTAACAGAGCTGAGAGAGTATCGGGGCCTTGAAGGTGTGATCAGGTTGTTAACAAGAATTCACGAAGCCAGCATGGTGGCCGCTCCTGCGATCCTTGCACTCTTCAGGCTGAGACAGGGAGATCCAAGTTCCAGCTCAGCCTGCGCAATGTAACGACTTAGTGAGAGTCTGTCTCCAAATAAAAAATAAGAAAGCACCGGGGATGCAGCTCAGTGGAGAGGGCCCTGAGCTTAGTCCTCAGTACCACAGACAAGACCAACAGCCGACCGACCAGCCCACAAGCAAGCGCTTTTCTAGCAGAGAGGGGTTCTCCTCCTCACGCTGCAGGACTGGAGTGATTCTGTGCAGGTGCAGGGTGAGCCCCAGCCCACTGCCCTCCCTGCAGCCTCTCTCTGCTACGCCCCTCTTCCACACATTCCTGCTCACCCTCCTGCTTCCCACCATGGGCTGAACCAGACAACACCTGCAGCTTCCCAGTTGCACAACCACCTACTGAGTCAGTAATTAGCCTGTCCATCTTCTCAGATCGCGTGTGTAGGTGTTAGGAATCTGCAGGCTCTTCTCTCGTTATTTGGAAATGTAAGATTAATTCTTAAGGACTACAGCTACCTTACAGTCCATAGAACGTCAGGACAACTTCCCAGTACCCAGCATCCTCCCTCTGTCTTAACAGCTCTCAACCAACCTTTCCCTGGTCCCTGCCAGCCTTCAGCAAACTCCACGCTCCAGACAGGCAGTGCAGGAGCCAGGAGATTGGGCCCAAGTCTCTGCACCGAGCAGGCTGGGCTGTCCTCTGAGACGTGGTCTCCCGCACACTTAGCTATCGACCCCAGACCCTCGAATGTGGAGTGGGAACCGTGGGCCACCTCTGAGTCCTCAGAGAAGGGTAACCACACTCCAGAGCCCCAGGGGGATTGCATCTACTTGTGACAAATTCCCACTGATCGGCTCAACTTCCCAGTGGTATGTCTGACAGAAGCATCTGTCAGTCACCAGGGAAGGAGCCGTGTCCTGGCCACACCAGGGCCTTCCCCAGCGTCCCCTTCTGACGGCAAGGCTGTTCTGACAAGCCCCTAAGAATAAGAAATTGCACATGCAGTGGTTCTGTGAATGTATGCAAGGTGAGTCGGGGGAGAGGCTTAAAGGGATGGCAGAGCGTGTGACAGCTGCTCATGAGACATGAATTGCGGGCCCTCGGTGGCCTGCAGCTGGGAAACAGATGTTTCTGCATGAGCACAGCCAAATTGCGTTAGCACTTTGGATGAGGAGAAGGACCTTAAGTGTCCATGTGCTGCAGTTCTGAAATGTCTGCTTGGGAAGATAGACTTCTATTTCGAAAACAGCAAGTGTGAGGAGGAGGAACAAATTAGGTGATTGTGCTGTGACCGATTTCCTGCGCAGAGTCCTTGACTGATGCACATTTCACCTAATAAACATGATTGGTGGTGTTGCCACTCACCTTAGCAAGGAGAGAGACATGGAGCCCTGCATTCCTTCCTGCCGCTGTCTTCATCCCAGGCTTGGACAGGGAGGACCCACAGGCTGCCCTCTAAAACCCCAAGGCCACACAGCATCTAGGCCAGGTGCCACTTTCTGGGAGGAAGTCAAACCTTCCCCTTCCCCAGCCTTTTCCTGTGGAAGTTGTTGAAACACGTGAAGAGCAGAAAGAATGTGGACCACGCCCTGCCTCCGCCAGCTCCACAGCTGCCGACAGCCGGCTGTCTCTCTGACCCTCCTCCGGCCCTGCTGGGTTTTAAGGCAGATCTGAGACGGTTACCAGCTCCTCTTGACTTCGATGTGCACCTTGGAGCTGAGAGGTACTTTATTTCCATAACGCTTAGGCCTTTGACACATACCCTGAAATTAATAAAAGCTTCCTAATGTTATTTTAGCCCAAGGGGGGAACTTACTTTAGAGTAAGAATTCTTTTCATTTTGAATCACTAAGATTGTGGTAACTGTTGCACAGCAAATAAAAAACTAATGCTGCATCCATTGCAGCTGTGGATAGACCTGTGGATTGTTTGTGCTTTGGGACCATTGTGAATGAAGTTGCTGTGAACATTTATATGTCAACCTGTAACTGAAATCTCGTGATGATATACTAAGTTCAACCTTTTTTTGTTTTGTTTTTGGTTCTGGGCATTGATCCCAGGGCCTTTGTGGTGAGCCCTGTCCCTAGCCCTTCTTGTTTTGAGATGGGTCTTGTTAAGTTGCTAAATTTCTCAAGCTGGGCTCAAACACGGGATCCTCCTAACCCGCCTCCCAGAGTGCTGGGATTACAGGTGTGTACCACCACACCCAACTCATGTTTAACTTTTAAAAAATGCCAAATTCCTTCCTAAAGTGATTGAGTCATTATATGTTCCTTCTGGCAACAAATGAAAATTCTAGCTGTTCCCCATCCTTACATTTGCTATTGTCAGCCTTTTAAATTTTAGCCGTTCTGATAGTGAATATTGGTATCTTAATGTGACTTTAATTCCCCTTTCCCCAATGACTAATGATACTGAGAATCTTTCCCTATGCTACCACCTGTAATTCTTCTTGGACGAAGTCTCAGTCCAAGTATTTTGCCTACTTTTACTGGGGTTTATTCTCTTATTGTTTTCGGGGTTCTGTATATATTCTGACTACAAAGGTTTTGTTATATAAGTGATTTATAACCCCCCCCACATGGTTGACATTTTATTCTCCTAACAGTGAACTTGAAGAGCAGACGTTCTTAATTTTGATGACATCTACTTTGTCAATTTTTTTTTTGATCATGTTTTGGTATTCAAGGAATTTTTACCTAACCCATGGTTACAAAGATTTTCTCCTACATCTGTTGTCTCTCAGAAGTTTATCGTTGTAAGGTTTGTTGTTGTGTCTCATCAATTGTTAGTTCATTTTTGTCTTTGGTGGGAAAAGTAGCTCGGTATCAGTTTTTTACATCAGGTAACCAGTTGTTCCAACACCATTTGTTTAGATGCCCGTTTTCTCCACTAAAGATGCATTTGCGTCTTCTTGAAAGATTCACCGAGCACGTATCTGTGGCTCTGCTCCCTGACTGTGTTCAGTTCTCTGTCTTGAGGACAGCGCCTTCTCTCTCCATGACTGCAGCGTTCTTGTAAGCCTTGAAGACGCTGCTGCTGTGCATTTGCTCTAGCTCTGTCCCACATTTTCACACTGATTTGGCTATTCTAGTTTCTTTGCATTTTGAAATACATTTTACAATCAGGTTATCAATTTCTAACATCTATTTCCATCAATTGGGGAAAATTGAGATCTTCATAATTGAGTTTCTGATACACAGATATTTATTTAGAGCTATCATTTCTCTCAGCCATGTTGTACCTTGTGCATCTTTTCTTGTATTTAGCCCTAACTACCAAATCTGGGGTTTATTAAAGTTATCTGCATTAGTGATACCTAAATTACCTCCCCTGTGGTCAAAGAACAGTATTTTCTATTACTCGATGCTTGTAAGCTTTCTGAGTCTGGCCTCGCGGCCCAGAAGGTGGTCTGTCTGTGTGACCTTGAATCAGCTTTCGAGGCTGAATTGGCCCCAAAGCCCATGTGTTAGGAGAGGTCGAGCTTGGTGCCCCTGGCAGGTAGCACAGGCTGTAACAGGCAGGGCCTGGTGGATGGCTCTGCAGTCTGGGCCACGGCCTCGATGGGACCGTGGGAGTGTGCTGTGTCCCTGCATCTTCTTCCTCAGCCCAGCCACATCCTCCTGCCAGCGCATGGTACCACAGGACCAAAGCAAAGGGTCCAGCCAGCGTGACCTGAGACTTCCAAGACTGTGACCGAAATAAACCTTTTTCTTCATAGGTTGATTTTTCATGTATTTGTTAAATTAATGGAAAGCCATCTGATACATGTGTGCATTTGAAATGCACGTAAATTCAGCGGTGTTAGGAGGGCTTTTTAAATGCTGGTCAGATAAAGTCGCTCGGAGATACTCACGTGTTCCTCATCCTCCGCAACTTCTGTCCATCTCCTTTGTTGACTCCATTGATACAGAAGGTGTAAAATCTCAAGTACAGGTGTGGATTTGCTCATTCTCGAGTTCTAATGGTCCTTGACTCATGCCATCTGAAACGTGTTTGGGATGGTTCTGTCCTCTTTATGAATTGGCCCCTTTGTCATTTTGAAGTGACCCTCTTTGAGGTAATATTCTTTGATATGAAGCCTACTACAATAATAACATATACATAATAATTACAATATCAACACACCAGCTTTCTTTCCTTTTTTCATCCTTTTGCTTTTAACCTATTTGTGTTTCTAAATTTACACCAGGGTTCTTTTTAAAATTTTTATTAGTACATGTTTGCAGTACAGAATGATTACATTCATTGTGGGGGACTGGTACATGTACATAGCACATTGCAATTCTTTTTTCCCTTTCTTTCCATCCCCTTTTATTTTGCTTATGTTCAAATTTATCTTATTTGTCTTTATAAAGTTCATTATCGTATACACAGATTAACAACCAGACTAATAGGCCAAAAACATATAAAACACATAAGACAATTATATTAAATCAAGGTACACTTTTAGAATATTGTCCATGCCGCATTACAATAATTTTTTTTCTTTTTCTTTTTTCCTATTATCTTTCTTTTATTTTGTGCTTTATCTCCTGAGTTTTCCATATAAGAGAGACCATGTGCTATTTCAGCTTGTGTGTCTGATTTACTTCACTTAGCATTATAGTTACAAGGTGAATCCATTTCCCTACAAGTGACTCAAGTTTATCTTTCTTTATGGCAGGGTATTACTACATAAACACCACATTTGTTTATCCATTATCTGTTGATGGACATATAGGTTGTTTCTCAGATTTAGCTGTTATGAGTCATGCTGCTATAAACATGTGTATGCATACATCACTGTAGCATGATATCTTTATCTCTTTTGGGAGGATACTTAGAAAGGAATAGTTGGGTCAAATGGAATTTCTATTTTTAGTTTTTTGAGGAACCTCCATACTAATTTCTATAGTGAACCAGGATTTTTGTAGACACCATTTATGTGGTACTTGCTTTCTTATCCAATCTGAAAATCTCTGTCTTTTAGTTGGGTGGCTTAGACCATTTATACTTAATGTGCTTATTGATATTGTTGGATTCAAATCAACAATCTTGCTATTTATTTTTTTGTCTTTTTCTTTTTTTATTTCTATTTCATTAATTACTTTTTATGATTCTATTTAAATCTTTTGTTGCTTGTTAGCTGTATCCCCTTGTTGTTTTAATTTTGAGTTAGGTGTCATACATTGTATTTTTTGTGGCTATCTAAAACGTTAAAATAGTCTTAGCAAAGTAAAGCACATATTTATTATTTTAGACTTTCCAAGAGTCAGATGTTCAGAGACAGCTTACTTAGATCCTCTCTTCATGGACCGACAAGTTCAGCTGGGGTCTTATCTGAGGCTTAGGGCCTCCTTATATTATGCGGCTGGTGGCAACATTCATTTCCTTGAAGCAGTAGAGGTCATGGTGGCTTTTGTCTTTGAGAAACCTCTGTCTTCTAGATCTTCTTTTGAAGAGCTCACCTGACTAGGTAAGGATCATCCAGGATAGTCTCCCTCTTGATTAACTCAAGGTCATGTGATTAAGGGCCTTAATTCAATTTGCAAAACTCCTTTCGTCTTTGGCAGACAATATAACCTGCACATAGGAGTGACATCCTCAGAGTCACAGGTCCTGTGCACACTCTGGGAGAGGGGATTAACACGATGTATACTCCAGAGGGTAGGAATATGAGGTCCTCTCTAGAGCTCGTCCTACTGCAGCAGCGATAATTTATCACAGCTACCTTCAGGTGATGTTGTGTTACTTCACATGAGGTGTGAGGCCCGTGCCTGCAAGATTTCCATTCTCTACTCTCAGCCTTTGCACTCATATCTGTTTCCTAGGGCTTCCCTGGTAAAATGTCCCCCGGATAGCTTAAGAACAACAGAAAAAAACGTCTTCTTTCACAGTGCTGTGGCTGGAAATCCATGGTGTCTTCAGAGCAGGCTCCCTCTGGAACCAAGAGTAGACTCCATCCCTGCCTCTTCCTTGCTTTCCTTGGTTCTCCAGAAGTCTCCACACCCCTTGGCTTGAGGCGGCGTGACTCTGGTCTCCCAGGTTACTGCCACAGGTGTGCCCCTTTCTCAGAAGGCGTCAGGCGCACTGGACTGCGGACCACTCCCCTCTAGTGTGGCCTCATCCCAGCTGATGACCTCTGCCGGCCACTGTTCCCAAACAGGGCCATGTTTTAAGTTCTGGGGCCAGGAGGTCAGACCTCGAGGAGACACGGTTCAGCACGTACCTTGCCATTATCGTCATACGTTTTGCTCCCCCTATCTCTGTGCCCCATGCTGCAGTATTATCTTGGCTTGAAACAGTTGAAAGATCTAGGATGAGTATTCCTCATCCACAATGCTTGATGACCCAGAAGTGTTTCAGATCTCGATTTGGTGGTGGAATAGTTTCCTTTGCATAAGGAGATATTGTAGGGGTGAGGCCCAAGTTTAAACATGAAATTCACTTATGTTTCATATATAACTTAAACATGTAACCGGAAGCTAATTCTGTACAGTATCTTAAGTAATTGTGAACACAAAATGAAGTTTCCTGGTATGAAATTTTCCACTTGTGTCTTGATGATAGTCAAAAAGTTTCAGGTTTGGAGCTTTGCAGGTTTCCAGATTCAGGAATGCCCAGTCTGTCTTTTGAGGGAAAGCAGCTGATTTTGCCACAAGGCCACTGTTGCCATTGTCCTTGCTTCGTCCTGCTAGTTGAGAGGTGGGCACGGTGCAGAGGCGCCCACCTCCTGCTCACCACGATGGGAGGCCCAGTGCACCCCACTTCTGCTCCAAACGCTCAGGGTCACACAGGGCCGGGCTCGGCTCGCAGGGCGTGACTTCACCTTCCTGCTCCAGAGTGCATCCCTGCTTAACTTCAAAGTTTGTTATGAACAGCGATGGTTTCCAGCATGGCGAAGCATCCTCTTCTTCCCTCTGAAACAAGGGGCTTTGTGAGCAGGGTGGCACTGGGGGCTCTGAACAGCTGGATGGGTCCCGTTTCTCAGTCCAAGTGCTGGCCGCCCGCTGCACTCTTCAGTATATGTGGTTTTCAGGTTCCACATTATACTTAGTGAAAAGGTAACTGCAAACAACTGAGGCTGAAAGGAGGAGCCAGAGGCAAGAGGGCAAAGGTCTGGGTGCCCGTGGGCAGGAGCCCGAGTAGCCAGGCTGGTCTGGGGTGCAGTGGGCCTGAGCCCGCGGAGGAGCGGCGACATCACATCCTTGTCTGCGCCTGCAAGCTGTGCAGTGTGGTCCCGTGCCATCCTTGGGTCTTGGAGCCCATGTCAGAGAGCAACCGTGGTGAGGTGCTGGCTTCAGGAAGGCTGTTATGCATCGGAAGGAGTGGCCAGGACACCCTTTATGCCAAAACACTTTGACAGATGACTTGGAATCAGTCATGCTTGTCCTTCACCACACTCCAGCGTGCTCTCGGGACTTTGATGTATTGTCACCTCTGCAGTCTGCTAAGGGGTGGGCTGCTGCCTGTCAGTGTAGCCAGCTGGCTGGCTTCCCGCAGAGCAGCAGCAGCATGAGCCTCAGCAACAGCACGATCATCCCTCCTCCACCCTTCTGACCTTGTCTTTCTTTTCTGTTTTTCCAAACTAGAAATCCCTTTCTGCTTTTCTTTTGTTAAAATCAGATAAACACATTATGGGGGTAGGGGGAGTTGGAAATGCAGAAAGGAGTAAAGGAGAAAGCTAAACCTTCTCCACTTCTGATAGTAACTCCTCTCCTCATTTCATGCACCAGACTTTCCTGGGGCTTGGAGTTCCGAACTGTTTTCTCCCACCAAGGGTAGCTTGCGTTGTCTGACTCTTCTTGGGCAGCACAGATATTCTTCCCAGGCTCTCGTGTTCTTTCACCAGCTGCAAGGTCTGCCCTGAGTGGAAGAACCAGCCATTCACTCTCCCCACATCTTGGTGCTGCCCCTCACTCCTGCCACTCAGGGCACAGTAAGTCCTGTTGCCTTGGTAGCTACTGAACTGATCGCTGCGTCACTTTGGTCTTTGCGATGATTACCCAGTTGTCTCAGTCTGGTCTCCGCCTTCAGCATCCTTCAGTGTGGCTCGGGGAGTCCCCAGGTTCCTCACACCTTTGGGCTTGCTGTGCCTCCTGCTCCTCCACCCTGCTGTATACCGCTGGCCCAGGGACCAGCCCTTCAGTCCCAAACCCTTCAAGCCCTTTCTCTGCACCCCCAAGACCCACGTGCTCCCCAGTTTCCATTTCCCCTCGTGCCTCCAAACTCTTCTCCCTGCTGTCCCCAGGTGAGGGAGCTCTCCTCAGACCGCAGGAGCCCTGCGCTCTCGTCAACAGCAGTCCCCACCTCTGCCCAGTGAGCGTGGCCCATGGGCCTCACCTTCCCAGCTGCCCACCTCATTCCCGTTCCCTGTAGAGCAGGCCCTCCCTCCAGCAGGGCCGTCCTGTGTCATGCGGGCAAACCTCCGACAAGGGCCTCCCTCGCCCACTCTGGCCACGCTGACCCTGCTCTCGGCCTGCCTCTCCCCGTGGCCTGGGTGCTGACTCCTACCTCGCTTCCTCCGAGGTATCCCATGGCTGGTGCTTCCCAGGACACCTTGCAGGCCATCTGTGCACATCAGCCTAGGAGGTGCAGCATCAGGCCCGTCACCAGGCCTGTCACCCATGGGCACGTGAGGGGACAGCGACCTCTGCTGCCTTCCAGTCGGCCCATGTGCAAAGCTACTGCGCTTCCGCTATGGCTTGGGCATGGTTTCTGCACCCCGGAAGTGTGATTCCCAGTGTAATGTGTTGAAAAGCGTTGGGGTTTTACAAGGCGCTTGGGCTGCGAGGGCTTCACCCGTGTGGAGGGATTCAGGCTGCTCTCAGGGACTGGCTTAGTTACCACAGAAGCGGGTGTTGTAAGTGAGGCTGTCCCTCTGTGTCTCCTTCACACACGCCTCCTTGCCCTTCAGCTTTTCTGCCCTGAGATGAGCAGAGCGAGACCTTGCCAGATGGGTGCACCATGCGCTTGGACTTCTCTGCCTCCAGAACCAGGAAGCCTTTTCTTTTTCTTTCTTTTTTTTTTTTGTCTTTTTTGGGTACATTTTAGGTACACAGTAAAGTTACATTCATCGTTGGGAATTTGCACCTTTACGTAACCCATCTTGGTTCCTATTTTTTCCCCCTTTCCCTGCCCTCCCTTCACTCCCTCCACCCCTCCCTATTTACAAAGGCTTCGTTTCCACTTTTCCCTTTTCTCATATTTTTTTCTTTTCCCTTCTTTCCTTTCCCCTGCCCCTCCCACTTCCCTTACTCCTTTAGACCTTTGCTTCCTATTTCACAATATCAGTTATACATTTTGGACCTTATTTACACTTGTAGTTTTTCACACCAGAGGAACTATTCAGCCTTTACACTAAACCCCTTTTCTTCATAGCACCTAGTCTGAGGTGTTCGGTTATATCAGAAAGCAGACTAACACGACTTCCCCCAGCCCGCAGCTGACTCTGTAGCAGTCACTGGCTGGTAATGGTACTTCCCGAAAACCCACAGTATCAGTCTCTGGAGCCTGGCCAGTAAGACTGGGCACTGCAGGCATGCAAACCCAACTCCAGCAGCCCTGTGCACAAAAGGAGAACATGGTTGCTTTTGTGAGGAAAGGGCCTAGGGGGAGACTTCAGGCCCGGCTGGAACTAACGTGACCTTTGCCTCTGCTTTCTCCCTGTGGGCTTCTTACGAAAGGAGCGCCACCCTTCCTCCCTGCCTCCACACTGCTGAGCAGAGAGAGAGGCTCTGCCCTGGCAGTTCAAATCATCGCTCTGAGTCTGGTGGCCCAGCCAGGGCACGTGCTGCCCGTTCTGGCAAGGCCAAGATCAGCGCCCATCCCAGACCACCACTGCCCAGGGCAGTTCCTTCCCGGAGTGGCAGTGGGGCTGTGGTCTCCTGTGCAGACCGGAGGAGAAGGACAAATGGGCTCTGTTGTCAGAAGGAAGAACAGGTGCTGGCCAGGCAGACCACAGAGGCTGTGATCCTGGGCAGCTGCTAACAGGGCCAGGCCATGGCAGGGGACTCCCAGGTCTCCCCTGGCCCAACAGGCTTGCCCCACACTGGCCTTCCCGCAGCCTGGCCTAGGGGCTCTGCTGGGGCGCAGAGGAGGCCAAATGTGGGGCTCACGGACAGCGCTGTCCTGACGGGAAACTGCCGGAGGAGCGCGGTGCCAGCGTGAGTGAACACAGCTTGAGCCGTGTGTGACGGAGGCAGGGCTGGATGGGGACAGGGCAGCAGGGCTGCGGCTGGCCTGGACACTGCCTGTCCTGGGGGGAGGGTGTTGCAGACAGATCTCTGGCCAGCCCGCCCCTCCTGCCCCCTCAGAAAGTCCTGTTTCTACCCCGGGGCCCCCAAGCACGGGCAGAGTTGCTCTCTTCACCCTCCCCTCTGCCTGTGGCCCTCCTCCAGGTAGATCAAGGCGGGCAGGAGCCAGAGGCCGGGCCTTGCAGTACTCGGGAGTCAGAAGGATTACCCCAGACCCAGCAGCTGGCCTTGCCACAGCACCAGTGCTTCTGTGTTCTCCCTTGTGGAGAATCATTTTTGGAAAGCAGGATTAGCCTCAGAGTGGCCGGGTCCTCCGCCCAGAGCAGCTCAGCAGGCCCTGCACAGGCTGCATCTCCCCTGTGCCTGTGCGGGCTGGCTGGCCCCACGGCACGCCCCGAGCTGGAGGTCATCACTGCAGGCCAGGACGGAGGGGCCCTGTGAGAGAGAGTCCTGTGAGACTGAGTGGGACTCAGTGTGGCTGGTCCGGTGCCCTCCGGGGCCTCCACAGCAGGGGCGGCGCTGCCCAGCCTCGCCCTCTGCCTGGAGGGCCACCTGCTGCCTGCGAGGGGGTGGCCCGAGCTCAGCCTGGGCTAAGGGACAGTCCCCTCTGGGAACCTACTCGGAGAGTTCTGAAATCCACCACAAGAGTCATGTGTCTTCCACCCTCTCAGGCCAGCAACCCTGCCGCTTTGGGCTGAGCCGAGAGCTGAGATCACCGGTTCGACACTTGTCGCTGTGTGTTTATTTCCATGGATTTAAAAAGCGTAGTTAGCACAGTTAGCACACCGAACCCATGAGCTCAGCACTGTTAGGGTGAGGATGAATGCTGACTTTAAACTGAGTCGGCATGGGCGACAGGAGCCAATGCACAGCACAGGGGGCGAGGCTGGGACGTGCCCAGGGCTCCTTCAGCCGCTCTGCGGGTCTGCACAAGGGCCTCGGGGGATGCACAAGCAGGTGAGCTAGGGTGCCACAGAGCATGTGTGCGCACGACGCCAGACCCTCTCCTGGCCGAGGGTCTTCCCAGGCTGAGCCTCAGAACCACCAGGGCTGCCAGGGGCTGCGGGAGGCCCCTGCCCGGGATGTTGAGGGCGGGGACAGGTGTCCAGGGCCCCGTCTGACAGCAAGGGCCTGCGCCCGTGTAGGGGCTCTGCCCTCGGAGGCAGGGTCTCATAGGGGACCCCTTGAACGTCTCTCAGGAGGGGACGGGGAGGCCCTGCCCTGCCGAGTGCCCGGGGTCGCGTCCCGGGCGGCAGGGCCTGTGCTGTGAGCAGCTGGCTGTCTGCGCTGGGTCTTTCTCTCCCGGGTCCCTCTGTGGAGACCCCTTCCCCAAGTCAGAACGTGACACCCTGGCAGACCTGCCCCTGTCAGGGGTGCTCGGAGCCTTCGTCAGTTCAAGACTGCAGAAAGGGCTGCCCAGTCCCGAACCCACACTCCAGCTGGGTGACAGAGCGCAGGGCAGGCTCTGACAACCCTCAGCGCCCCCTTCTGTGAAATGCAGAGAACAACAACACTGCTTTGCAAGAGAAGAATTGGAATGTTCTCCCCACAAGAACTGATAAATGTTTAAGGCAAGAGGCATTAACCTGCCAGTGAAGCTGATTTGATCATCACACGGTTATCCCACTGTACCCCAAAAATGTGTACAGTTATTTAGTCTGAGTCAAAATAGTAAGTGCCTAGAAATCGCAAAAGCAGGAACAACAGAATGTAAAATGTATACAGTAAAAACTACATTTTTAAAATTAATGTATAACTTTATTATTCACCGAACACACATATACAAAAATTAAAATTATTCAAAGAAAACCAATGCAAGGGGGAAAAAACTATAATGATATTCAAATATAATAGAACTCAACCAAAGCAAAACTGAAAAGTACTTAAACATTTTTCCATATAATTTAAAAGAAAAATCTCAAGCATTAACAAGGCATCAGAAGATGTGAATTGTTTTAGAAAGATTTTCAAAACTAATATTGAACAAATAGTGATCTGGAGAAAAAATTCTAATTAACTAGTAGACTCCACCTAGGCCAAATTTTTTTTAATTTAAATTTCAATACAGTAATGATGTATTCCATCACACGTGATGGAAATATAATCTGAGAAATGTGTTGTTAGGCAATTTCATCCATGTGTATCGCACAGTACCACACAGAGTGCCAACTTCTAAGTGCAAACTGAGAAGATATACATCAGTCACCTGTGATGGCCCCTTGATATTATCCAAATATGCAATTAAACACAAGATACATGATGCTACCACTGGCATAGCAGCACATTGTTTCACAGTAAACTCTTTTATATAAGTAGGATTATGCTCTAAAGGATGAAAAGCATAGCATGTTATGATAAGTACATAAAACAGTAACAGTCATTTATCACTGTCGAGTACTGTGTACTGTAGATAGTTGTATGTGCTTCTTCTGGAAACATACCCTTCTCTCCTTTGGTCTCAGTGATTCTTCCTTCCCAACCCACTGATGAGCTCCAGCCTGGTCTCTATCTACATCTCTTCCTATAGTTTAAAACACAACCTATGTATGGATTCTTTCAAGATTCCAGCCTGTAACCTGATCTCTCCCCTTCCCCTCCTGCCACCCCTACCCCTTTGAGCCTTTTCTTCATATTTCAAATTATCCATTATTCGTTTTAATCATTTTAATGCTTAATTACACTCTCAGTGTCTCACACTAGAGAAACTATTCAGTATTTACACATGTGTGTCCTATTTATTTCACTTAAGAGGATGGCCTCAATATGCATCCATTTAGCCATAAATGTCTCTAGTTTGTTGTTCTTAATGGCTGAGTAGTACTCCATTGTATTAAAAACCCC
>NW_004624733.1:42950282-42962431 GCF_000247695.1 Heterocephalus glaber | reverse complement strand
ATACAGCACATTGCTGGATTTTGCTACTTAATCCATTCTGCCAGTCTACTTCTTTTGATTGGTGAATTGAGGCCATTAACATTGATAGTTATAATTGACAGATATTGACTCATCCTTGTCATGATGTTTTACTTTTGTTGGCTCTTTTATTTCTTATTTTTCCCTCTTTCCCTTTAGTTTCTAACCTTGCCTGATGGTTTCCCTCTGTTGGGCCTAAACCATTTCACAGAAAAGAAAGGAATAACATGAAAACAGCTCAAGAAATACACTAACTAGCAAAAATATATAAGGAAGGAGGAACATGCAGCTTTGACTTAATTGAATAAACCAAGAGGAGATTGGTCTACATAGGCAAAATGTGCATCTTGGAAAGTTGGGTATGAAGATTCAGAGTAGGAATCTATGACTTTATTCTCCCGTAATTCCTGAATACAAATGACCTCTTGCAGTACTTGTATTTCATGGCTCAGACACCTAACCTCACTTGGCTCTTATTCCTTACTCACTTGAGCCTTTACTGAAACAAGTCTGAAAAACTTAGGGATTTATCTTAAGAAGAAAAATAATCACACATTATATTCCCCTTTCTGTAGCTACTTTAGACCTAAGTTTGTTAATAGAAAATTCCTGAAGAATATTTAAATGTAAAAAAAAGAAAATTTAAATATAAGTCTGTGGCTTTGCTGATTCCAGTACCCCAGTTAATATTTAGAAAACACCCACTTTTTGGGCCAGTAGTATTATTGGTGGTACCTATTGTGGAGGGATAGCTGAACAAAGTCTGTGTGTCTCAAAACCAGTGTTAAATCAATCTCAGAGCTGAGAGGAAAAAAGGGGAGTCTAAAATCATGAGTGCGGATATATCTAGGAGCCTTGTCCTTCTGGATCCACACTTCCTTCAGGGTCTTCATCATTATCAGTGTTCTTCTCCATCTGCCACACTTGCATGATATTGTCTTCTGATACAGAACAAATTATCCAAGGTTCATTGGGATTCCAGGAAAAATCAGATGTCTTGGCAGTGTGACCACCGTGAATAAACAGCAACTCAGGTGGGCCATCTTCTTGAGATTGCTCTTCTCCAATTTTGCTTAAATCCCAGACATTCAGTCTGCGATCAGTACCACTGGAAGCCAGAACAGTCCCATTGTGAGGTGACCACTGAGCCTGGAATATTTCATCCTTTTGTGATTCAAAGGAATGCAATTTAAATTTCAGATTTCTTAGATCCCACAAAGCAACAGTCTTGTCAGCTGATCCTCTGGCAAGAATGAATTTGCTATAAGGATTGAAAGAGAGGCAGTTCACTTCAGCAGTGTGAGCATCAACTGAGTGTCTTGGTTTGGAAGTGTTTGACTGAATATCCCAAATCGTAAGTTTCTGGTCATCAACAACTGACCCAAACAGAGACTCATGGAGCAGATGCCAGGAAACATCTACTACTGCTGTATGGCCTGTAAAGATGGTCTTGGCATCCACCACCTTCCCTTCCTTTGGAACAGCACTGATGCCCCGTAGGCAGATGGTATGGTCATCTGAAGCACCAAGTCAGTGCCCACTGAGATTTGGGTTCCAAGAAAGCCCGTAGCCTTCCTTCTGATGTCCACGGAGACGCAAGTCTGGGTTGCACTCTCCAGAGGGGTCTGGTTTAGGAGGATGCTTTGTATAGTCAAAAACAAGAACATCACTGGATGGAGTCTTTGTTGCAGTGATCCAAGGGTTCTGGGGCATATAATGGGCCCTGTTTACTTCTCCTTCATGGTTGATCTTGATTTCTATTTCAATTTTCCCACTAACAGAGCCAAAACCTGCAAATTCTCCTTTCTCACTGTCATAGTGTGATGCATCAAACTGGGCATCATCGTTAGGGAGCTGCACCCTGGCTCTCACAAGGTGGTTTTGTTCATCCGACGTGTGTGTGCCCAGGACAAGTCGATGAATGCTGAAATCTTTCCCTTCTGGTCTGGTTACATCTGGAAGCCACTGTGCGGTTAGGCTGGGCCACTCTAGAGCATCGGTCATCACCAAATCGTAAAGAAAAGACGTGTTCTTTTTCCATATTTTGTACTCCTCATCGATCACACGTTCTTCCACTGCGTCATCCAAAGCTGCTTCCTTGTCAGCCATGACAGCAGGAGAGCCAGGAGGGCCCTGGGGCTGAACGACATGGGAGGGGCCGGGAGGCTGCCAGTAAAAACTACATTTTATTGGGGAAAGACGCCAAAGAAGACTTAAAGAAATGGTCAGATACCCCAAGTTCATGGACTGTAGGACCGTACTATTAAGAGAGCAATAGCCCCTCCCAAGTCATCTACAGATTTAATAGACCCCTTGTAAAAGTCTTGGCTGATTTCTTCGCAGATTTTGACAAGGTGATCCTAAAATTTGTATGAAAATTCAAGGGTCCAAGAATAACCAAGATAACCTTGAATGGGAACAAAACTGAAGGACTCATATGTTTTCTTATGAAAATAACAAAACTATAGTTAATCAAAACAGTGGTTTTGTCTTGATGATAGAGTTCAGGCATGAATCAGTGAGCTGTGCACTTCGCACGGGCAGGTGGAATGGAATGTCCCTTGCATCACGGTGAACCTATATTTTCTTACAAATGCTTTGCAGCGAGGGTGAGGCCAGCCTGGGCCGCATACAAGACCCTGTCTCAGACCAACACAAACCTCTGCAGCAAGCTGAGAAGGAAGCAGAGTCCTGCATGTGTCTGAGGTCCCGGGTGCTGGCTGTAAATAAAGGCCCCACTGTCCCAGAGCTGTGGCCGGGAAGGGACTGAGCCCAGAATTCTGTGTGGAGCCAGTGGGCAGGAGTGGTGGTGAGGGGTCCTGACACACACGCACATACGCACGGACATCGTCCTGCCTCTCTGACAAGGGCCTTTTCTCCGTCCGCTCATCCTTTCCGAGGGAAGTCAGAGCAAACAGCACCCTTCTTTGTTCTTCGTGACTCCGATGACTTCATCTCCCCTGTTCTTCCCAGAAAAGACGGCGCTGAGTACTCAAAGCAGCTTCTTGCTTGTCGGAGTTATTTTCAGACAGTGTTTTCGGGTCCTGCTCAGTGCCTGGTGCCCTGGCTTCCTGCAGGGTGCTTGGACTGTCTCTGATCCCCTGTCTGCAGGACACCAAGGCTGCCTGCCCTGGCCTCTCACTGATGGGCTCCTAGGCTCCTGACAGTAGCCACAGCAGGACTTGGAGAGACCGCCCCCTTGTTGGGTCCCCAAACCTGTGTGTCAAGTTCGACGTCACCATCCATGAAGAACTTTGCAGGTTTTCACTCGGTTCTCCAAATTCCCAAAAGTAGAGGAGAAATGAAATTCTTCTTCTTATTTATTTTTAATTTCTTATTTCTTACTTAGGATTTTCTAGATCCCTGACAGTCATCTCTAGCTGGAGCGACAGCCTGGCGTCCAGGGTATCCTGAGGCCCCAGGACTGCTGCTTCGGTGTCCCTCCCTGTGCCCTGTTGAATCTGGAATGTGTGATGCTGGGATTAAGGGCATGTGATTACTAAACCACAACACATGAATGTTAGTTTGGCACCTCCCTAATCCCTGTAGTCTGGATGGGATAAAAGCGTCGGGAAGACTTGGTGAAGGCTCTCTGTTGCCTTTGCTACCTTGTGTACTCCATTGTTTCTCCTCTGTGATGCCTGTTTGCCTTCCCTGTATTGGAGCCAGCCCACTATGGACTGAAACCTCTATGAACTGTAAGCCAAATAACTCCTTCCCCTCTAACCTTGGGTGTCTGGTATTTCGTCTCAGCAATGAGAGAAAAGTACCTAACACATCCCCCAAGGCCAGCAGCCACAGAGCATTTATCCAGGAAGCAGGTGCCAGTGGTGAGCCAAGGGAGCTGGTGGCCTCCCTGGGTTGGAGGCAGCACCACCGAGCCTCAGCGGATGGCACCAGGCAGGAACGCAGACCCAGCCCGGCCAGTTCTCCTGAGCTTCTGAGGGAAGACGAACGCGCTGACAGTCATGGAACGCCCCAGTGGGTAAATAAGGTCAGCAGATTCACAGTGAAGAAGCCAAACAGGACACCCGAGCTGCCGTGTGCCGACCTCAGGCGACCTGCTGGGACGGAGAGCAGCATGGACCTGGCAGGTGCCCACGGCGCAGGTTCGGGACCAAAGGCTGAGTGGGACATCCTTGCCCCAGACGAGCAGATGCAGCGTAGTCAGGTCGAGGCAGCCCTGCTGGGCTCTGCGGGACAAGCGTGTGTGTTGAATGTGGGAAGCCTCTGCCAGGCAGACTGTCAGGAAGGGGCAGCCTGAGAAAGGGCACCGAGGCAGGAGGAGTCCTGAGAGGCCAGAAGCGAATGTTTGCAGGCCCGAGGGAGGGCCGGGAGTGGAGAGGCCAGCACAGCGGGCAGCCAGACACAGGGAGCGAGGCTGGCACTGCTTCAGCTCTAGGGTGGCCCTCGGAGGGTCCTGGAGACAGGGAGGCGTGCACTGGGCTGTGTGCTGACTGGTGGGGACGCCTGCGCCTTCCTGGCCACCTCCCCAGCCCAGGCCACAGCCACACCCAGCCCAGCCCAGCCCAGGCCAGAATTGGGCTCTGGAGAACCACCGTGGAGGGCGGGCAAGCTACCCAGAGGCCGCACCTCGGGCCTTTGGGCACGCGCGGGACGCCGGCGGCTGCCTCCTTGTACTCTCGTCACCGTGAAGGGGACAGGGTGGGGCTGGCAGGGTAGGACCGCATCCAAAGAGGGCTCCTCTCCTGGCCCCAGTGGACCCTCACACTTCACAGATGCGGAAACTAAGGCCCAAAGTGACGGCGCGTCCTGCAGCCAGTCGGAGCAGACCTCAGCAGGCCCACACGGAGTCCGGCCTGGGAGCAGGTCCCTGAGCCTCCCAAGACCACGCTTACACACGACTCCACCATCTGCAGAGGGAAAACACCGTGTTTTATCTTTGCAAAATGCCTGTGTTGTTGAAGGTGCCAGGAGGTGTGGGTGACTCATGCAGACACTTGGAGATGGAATTGGCTCGTTTTGCCCCAGATTCTGGGGAGGTAGGCGGGGCACTGTCCCTGCCGGTGCCCACCGCGACAGCGGAGGCAGGACAGGACAGGCCCGCACCGAAGCCTGGCAGAGTGGACTCCCCCTGTGTTGGGAACCTGACCGCACACCCATAGGCCCCAGAGGCAGCTCTGAGTGGCTGGGGTGCTGCAGGCTGCAGGTGCGCTGTCCTCCCGGGGTGTGTGGAGGTCCCAGCGCTGTGGGCAGGGGACCTGGTCCTTGTTGACAGCCCCTTCCTGCTGGTCTTCGGTCTTCGGGGCTGAATGTGGCCCCGGCTCCAGCTGCCCCAGGCCGTGCCCCCAGGGTGTGGCTTCCATTTCCCCTTCAAGCCAGGCTGAGGCTTCTTCCCGTGCTCGCTGCAGCCAGCAGCCCACAGCTGGAGCTGGAGAACCCCTGCCGGGCCAATGCTCCGCTGGGGTCCTTTCCCTTGGTGGGACCCACACCTCACCTGGGGAAGCTCCTCCAACATGGCGCACTGTCTGCTGTCCGGGGTTGGAGGAGCCTCCTTGGAGCGGCTCTGCAGTGTCCTTTCCAGGTCGTCCTGGGGCGGGAGGCCTCACACACCGGAGCCTGCGGGCAGGCCAGCAGCAGAGGGAAGCCCCTTGCGACAGCGCTGAGCCAGTCTTGAGGCAGCGGAGGCAGGTGGCCCGGTGGGCAGGACAGGCTGAGGTCAGGGCCCAGACAGGAGAGGGTGAGGAAAGCACCGGGGCCTCAGGGCCTCCAGACCACAGCTTTGGGGCCACAGCACTTAGAAGGCATGGGGAGGGGGCCTGACAGCTGACCTGCGAGGTGCAAGTCCCTGCAGCGGTGGCCCAGGGAGCGCAGCCCTTCCGTCCCTGGGCACTGGCTGCTTCCCAGCACTCGGTGGCAAACGTGACCTGGCCCAGGCAGATACGCATTCTCCATGGTGAATGAGGCCCTTGTCTTTGCTCACCAAACAGGCTGCTTCCCCTCCCACAGCTGCCATGCAGCCGGCCAGCCCATGTGTGGACACGGTCCTGTCACTGCTGCCACCCTTAGCTGCTGGCCAGCAGCGCTCAGCCTTCTCCTCTGCCCAGCACCCAGCTCCTCCATCTGCTGCCACCTACAGCCACGTCCCATGACTGCCAGACACTCACTCGTTCGCAGCCACTTCCTAAGCCCTGTTCTAGGTGCTGGGGTGCAGCCCGGAGCAGGGACAAGGTGGTACCCGGGGACTTCACAGACCTGCACCTCATGTTCTGAAAATGCCACTGGGAAAATAAAACAAGGTCCTGGCAGAGAAGGACTGGTCGATGAGTCCATGTGGCCCAGCGGGCAGGAAAGGGGAGGAGGGGGAAGCGGAGAGCAGGGAAAGACCCGGGGACCTGCACGGAAACAGGAGTGAGCACCGAGCCCTTCATTCCTGACGATGAGGACTGCAGGAGGCGAGCGGAGAGCGAGGGGAGAGTTCAGGAGCGGGTGGAGCGGGTAGGACGCAGGGAGAGGAAACTTGCGGGCCAGCACGCGGTAGCGGGGCAGGAGCGCCACAGCCTCTCCATGTCTGCACGGCCTCTTCATCCGTGCAGCGCAGGCACAGGGAGGACTCTGCCTGCCCCCTCTCTGCCTCCGTCCACCTGCCGCCTCCTCCCTTGCTCTTCTCCTCCACTGCACCCTGCTCAGCCCCTTCTTCACTCGCTTCCTGCAGTGACCCCTCTGGAAGCCACTGGTGCCTGAAGTCTCGACTGCATTTTGAAAGTTTCTTCCAGGAGACACTGGAGCTGGGCCTTCAGGGGAACAGGTGTGAGGGATTCTAAAGTAGGAGAAAAACCTGAGTCTCCATCCATTTCCTGTTGCTGTAACAAAATGCCTGAGTCTGGGTGATTTTTAAAGAACAAAGTGTATTTGACTCTCTCGCTCTGGAGGCCGAGAGTCCAGGGGCGTGGTGTCAGCATCTGGTCAGCACTGCTGAGGCCTGCTTGCTGCACCATGAGCAGGTAGGGGGATCACATGGCAAGAGCAAGTGCCAGTCAGCCCTCTGTCCACCGACACCTTTGGGGTGCCACTGTGTTGATCTAATTTCCAGGTGTCTGGAAACAGCAGGTAACCAGTCTGGGGCCCAGAAGCCAGCTGCACACGGAAGGTGCTGACTTGACTATGGTTCATCCCCGCCGAAACTCGTGTGAAGATTTAGCCCCCATCCTGGGAGGTCAGGCAGGACTAGGGGAGCCTTTAGTGGTGGCGAGGTCTCCATCGGTGTGAATGGCTCTGTCTGCTCTCTGCAGTAACAGAGTGCGAACTGGGTTACTGGGCTGACTTGAGAGCAGGTCCACCTTGAAGACTACTGGGTAGGTCTCGGATGCTGTCTCACCAAAGGGCCTGCCTCCAAGTCCATTAACATGACCTTGGGAATAAGTTTCACACGTGTGGACCTTGGGCACACACGGCCACCACCAGGCCTGACTGGGAGGTCATGAATGGCCTGTTTGGGGCGTGGCAGTCAGGCACTTAAGTGTGCTGTCATCTTCTTTACTGTTTTTCATAAAGTCACATTTATTAAAATAAGTCTATTTTCCAATGAAATTTTGCATTTCTACCTAAATCATGGGTGTGAATTCTCAGAAATAGAAAACAACCATAAAAGTTAGTATAATGAAACAAACATTCTTCCTTTAAATGGAATACAGCCACAATATAAATATGAACAACAGCTTTCTGGTTCTTAGATGGTGTCAGCATAGTGCACTCTATCTCTCCCACTAAATGGAGCTTAAAATCTGACAATGCATGGAGGCCTTCAAAAATGAAATGATAGCAGGCAGATTGAAAGAAAAAATCAGGATTTGAAGTACAACCAGACTGGTACTGTTCTCTGTTTTTCCTCCCCTGGTAGGACCCATCCTGGACCAGAATGGCCGGAAACCTGGCAGGGTCAGCAGCACTCACTGGAAGGCCCAGAGAAGCCCTATGCTTCTGGCTCCAGGAACAGAACAGGGGTCTCTCATTGCTCAGAAAGAGTGGAGAATATCTGAAAAATCTTGCCCCACTAGGCATAATGGTACAAACCTATATTCCCACTTCTTTGGAGGCTGAGTCAGGAGGATCTAAAGTTCGAGGCCAGCCTGGGCAACTTAGTGAGAACTTGTTTCTAAATTTAAGAGGGGATCAGGGTGTAGCACAGGAATAGAGCACTTACCTGGTATGTATGAGACCCTGGGTTTAATCCCCAGTACCACCCCAAAACCCCCAAAAGTCTTCTGCCTCTCACAAGCAATCCCTCAGGAACATTATGTGGGCTCTGCAAGAACCTAAAACTTTGAGGGAGGGGAAACCATCTGTGTGTGGAGCAGCTGCTGCCCCAAAGAAGGTAGATGGAACTCACTGCTTTTCTCTCTCGCTGTCCTCCTGCCACTTGGCCGGAATTACAGGGAAGTGCACAATGGAACAGGCTAAGTAAACCCTTATTTTTCTGGCTGGAAAACCAAAAAGGGAGTTACAGGAAACTGAAAAGTACTGTAGAGACTGCACAAAGGGAGGAATGTGGAGAAGCAGTCCCCATTATTAACTCAGGGGCTTAGCCTCCAGGTTCATGAGTGTGAATCTGACCCTGCACAGCACACTAAAGGCTTTGATAACTGAAATGAGAAGCAGACCTCTGCTCAGGTCTCAGACTGGTTACAAGGTAGCACACAAATTTAAATACCAGTTCAGTGGCTTTGAAGATGGATTTAGCATTGAAACCATAATCCATAGAAACCAGGTCAGAGCTTTTGCCCTGAGCTCAACTGGATCAGTTCCCTGCTAAATGTTCTCCACAGGATTTAAACAAGACCCAGAATTCCATAACATAGTATTCAGAATATGCAGAACACCACTCAAAATTACTTGAAGAAGTAAAAGATCTCCATCACACAGGAGAAGATAATGAACAAGTGCCAACACCAAGGTGAAGCAGATGTTGGGACTGTTGGACAGAGGCTCTAAAGCAGGTATTATAAAAATGCTCCATCAAGTAAAGGCAAATGCCCTTGAACCAAATGGAAAGCTAGAGATTCTTAGCAAAGAAATAAAGCTATAAAGAAGAAATAAATGCACATTTTTAGAACTAAAAATACAATAAGCAAAAATGTAAGCTCACTATAGCTCGGTCATAGAATACACAGGACAAGGAAAGGATCAGGGAAATTATCCAGTCTGAACAGAGAGACAATGAAAGAAAAGTTAAAGCCTTAGGCTTTTGTGGGACAATAGCAAAAGCTCTAACATTTATGTCACCAGAGTTCAAGAAAGACAGGAGAAAGGATGCAGCATTTAAAAAATATTGAAGTGGGCGGGGGATTTAGCTCAGTGGTTCTGCCGCCTGCCCTGCAAGTGCAAGGACCCATGTTCGATCCCTGGTACCAAAAAATAAAAATTAAAAAAATACATATATTGAAGAAATAATAGCTGAAAATTTCCCAATTTGGTCAAAGACATGAACCTACATATACAAGAGCCCCAGACAGGATGAATTTCAACTGGGATAAAACAAATTCATAGCCAGGTATACCATAATCAAGCTGAAAGACAAAGGCAAAAATTTTTTTAAACAACCAGAAAAAAATGAGTTTTTACTTACAAAGGAAGAATGATTCAAATGACTGGGTTTATCTTTAGAAACCATACAGACCAGAGATAAGTGGAATGACATTTTTAAAATGCTAAAAGAACTATGAGCCTATAATTCTATATCTACTAAAATATCCTTCAGGAATGAAGGTGATACGACACACACTCAGGTGAAGAGAATCTAAGGGAATTCACTGGTCACAAACCTGCTCTAAAAGAATTGATAAAGAAAGTTCTCCTGCCAGAAGAGAAATGAAACTAGGACACTTATACCACCAGGAATGACACAAGAGCAGAAATGATGAGAGTCTATGTAAACGTACTGTGCTGGTCTTGAAATTTTAAATTATGTTTGATGGTCAAAAACATTATCAGATGGTGTTTCCAACAGACAGGGTATGTAACACGTAAGAGAGCCATATGTAATTAAGGGAGGGGAAAGCTACCTGCGGAATAGTAAGTTTTGTATATTTCACTTGAAGCAGTGAAATATTTCTTCTGAATAGACTGTGAAAAGTTAAAGTATGTGTATTATAATCCCTTATCCAACCATGAAAAAGATATCCAGAGAGATAATAAAAAACTGAATAGAAAAATTAAAATGGAATACTAAAAAGTGTTTAGATAATTCAAAAGAGGGAAGAAAGAAGGAAACTGAATTAAAAAGAGGCAACAAAAAGGAAAACATGAAATTTGTTTTCCCTTAAATTCTTTTATTGGTACATTTTAGGTATACAATACATTTACATTTATCATTGGGTGCTTGTACCTGTACATGATGTTTTGATGATGTAAGAACCAAGATACATCCTCATGAAATTATTGCTGGATAACCTAAAATTGTTCTAAAAGTATGTCTATTCATGTAGTAGTCCTCATTTAAACACATCAAGAAATACATTAATTGTAGATCATCTAAACATACAATTGAAAGACACAAATTGTCAGAATAGGTTTTTTTAAATGATCCAATTTGTTGCCTAAAGCAACTCATTTCAAATATAATGGTATAGGTAGGTTCAAAGAAGCAAAATGGAAGAATTCAATCACACCTTGAATTTTAATAACAGAATTGACTTCAGAACAAAGAAAATCGGCAAAGATGAACATTACATAATGACAAAGGGGACATTTACAAAGAGGACAAAACAATCCTGAAAGTGCATGCACCTAACAACAGAGCTTCAAAATACATGAAGCAAAACTGGCAGAACTGAGAGACAAAATAGACAAACCATAAATGCAGAGGCTTCAACATTGCTTTTTCATTAATTAGCAGACAGACATGGAAAGGATGTGGAAGAACCTAACAACATCATCAGCCATCTGGCCCGTTTGGCATCTATAGAATCCTCCCCTCCCAGCAGCAGCAGAGTACACATTTTTTTTCAAGTGCACATGGGATATTCACCAAGATTAACTATATCTTGGAGCATACAGTGCATTTTAACAGTTGTAAAAGCATTGAACTCATACAAATATTCTCCGGCCATAATGGAATTAGACTAAAAATCAAATATAGAACAGTAACAGAAAAATCTTTTAATATTTAGAAATTAAACAAGACATTTCCATATAAGTCATAGGTAAGATTGGAAGTCTCAAGAGAAATTAGAAAATATTTTGAATTTAATGAAAATGAAAATAGAGCATATCAAATTTAGGGGAACAAAAGCAACTTAAAAGGTAAATTTATAGCATTAAATTCTTACATTAGAAAGGAAAAGCCTCAGGTGAATAACTGGAAGCTTCATCTTAAGAAACTAGAGAAAGAAAAAGAAAGGCAAAATAAACCTTAAAGAAGGAAAGAATTTAGTATGGAAATTGATGACACTGAAAACAGAAAAATAATAGAAATAGTCACTGAAAGAAACAGGTGTTCATTTGGAGGTATCATTAAAATTGGGAAACTGCTGGCAAGACTGACGGAAGACACAATGCCAGGAATGAAAGAGAGGTCTTCGCTGCGGATGTGTAGGCCTTAAAAGAATAACAACTCTACACACAAATTGGGCAACTCAGATAAAATGACCAGTTCTATGAAAACATCTACCAAAACCCACCCAAGATGAAGCATATAACCTGGACAATCCTGTAACTATTTAAGAAATTGAGGGCCGGGGATTTAGCTCAGTGGTTTCATCGCCTGCCTCGCAAGCACAAGGTCCTGAGTTTGATCCCCATTACCAAAAAGAAAAAAAAAGTGAGGAAACAAAAGATAATAATGGGTCTGTCCACAAACCCTACTGCTAATCCTGTACTCGATGGTGGAAACTGACCACTTCCCCCTAAGATCAGATGCAGATCAAGGGTGTTCACTCTTACCTTTCTTACTCAGTATCCTCCTAGAAGTCCTAGCTAGCTCAGTAGGCAAGAAAAATAAGACACATAGCTTAGAATGAAGAAATTGTCCTGTTTTCAGATCTTGTTTTTTTTGTATTAAATTCTTTTATTGGTACCTTGTAGGTATACAACACAGTTACATTTCTCATTGGGAATTGTACCTTTACATAATGCATCTTGGTTCTTATTTTTCCCCATTCCTAACCCTCCCT
>NW_004624733.1:42851146-42944762 GCF_000247695.1 Heterocephalus glaber | reverse complement strand
AGGGATGGTGGCCTGGAAGCCCCTTCCTCTGGACCAAGAGCAGCGGGACAGAAGGTGGCCCAAAAGCCCTTTCCTCTGGGCTGGGAGCAGCGGGAGGGATGGTGACCGGGAAGCCCCTTCCTCTGGACCAGGAGCAGCAGGACAGAAGGTGGCCCAAAAGCTCTTTCCTCTGGGCTGGGAGCAGCGGGAGGGATGGTGACCGGGAAGCCCCTTCCTCTGGACCAGGAGCAGTGGGACAACGGCTCGGAAGCCCCTACCTCTGGGCTGGGAACGGTGGGACTCAGTACCTTGGTCTGGTGGTCTGGTGTCCTCTGCATCTTTGTAGTGTAGAATCAGGTGGCTGCCTGTCTGCAGCGGGGTGATTCGGTGTCTTCCGCACGACTCAGGACCTCGGCAGGGCATGCACAGACCTGCCGGTCTGCAGTGTACTGATTCGGCGTGTGTTCTGCACGACTGGGGACCTCGGTAGGGCGTGGGCAGACCTGCCTTCCTGCAGCGAGGTGATTCGGCATCCTCCATGTGACCCAGGACCTCGGTAGGGCCCTGTTTTCAGATCTTATGATGATTATCTGTATAAAAAAATCACAAGAGGAGAAAAAAACCTCAACCAGGATTAATGCATAGGCTTAGCACGATCACAGGATACCAGCCCGATAATCAATGTGTTTACTCAATATATAATCAACATAACAATATAACATATGGTTATAATTTAGCAATGAACAACTGGTAACCAACATTTAAAATACTATGTTATTTGCTGTAGCTCTCCCGCAAAAGGATAAATGTAGCTATGTGCACAATCTGTATGCTATTAACTGTGAAACTCTAATGAAAAAAATAAAACCACAAGTAATTGGAGAGACAGACTGTGTTCATTGGAAGACTCAACAAACGGAGCTACGGAATTAAGGCAGTTCCGGCCAATATCCCAGGGTGGATTTTTGTTTGGTTGGTTGGTTGGATGGTTGGTTAGTTCATTGGTTTTTGTAGATAGAGTCACAGCAGTTTTTAAATGTATATGGAAAAGCAAAGGAACTAAGATAGCTAGAAACACCAAAATAGGAGTAATAATAGATTATTTATGACAATTCACACCTGTTTAAAAGCCTTAATGAGGCAAGGGGCACAGCTTCTCACGAGTCACTGAGGAAAGGCTGTTGTCTCTGTGACTCAGGAGAGCACAGAGGCGGCTGAGGAGCACGGTTCCACTTGAGCTCTGAGAATTGGAGACTCCCACCCGCGTGTGCTCTGCACGAGGTGCCGTAGCGTGTGAGCTCGCAGTCTGTGGCCCCTCCATCCACTGGCCTAGGACTTGGGGTCCTGGGGACTCGGAGTCCAGGGCGTGAACCCAAAGTGCACTGCCTAGATGCAAATGTCCTGTCTCGGGGCCTCAGTCTGCTCACTTCCTGCCTCAGCTGCCCTCACCCGAGGCTTTGAGAGCTTAGGCTGAGCACCAGAGCAGTGGCCGGAGTGATGAGAGGGTCCAGAGGCTGGAGGCCAGCGAACATCGTCCTGATTTGCAGTGAGTGGGAGCCCTGGCCCTGGGCAGTTCCCGGGCCCTTTGCAAGCCAGCGCCAGAGAACCCATGGACCTTCCCAGTCGGGTCCCACAGTTCAGTGAAGGAAATCTGTCCAGCGTGGAGAGCATTCTGTCCAAGGCCACGCAGCCAGTCAGCAGCCAGAAAAGATCGCAGCCGAGTAGTCATTCATCCACCGACCATTTACTCATTTCAAAGGTGCTGGGCACACTCCAGGCCCTAGGGCGCTAGTGTAGGTAAGCAAGGCCTCATGGGGCCTACTGTCTTGTGAGGGCATAAGTGAGTAAGCAGACAGACCTGAGAGCCTCAGCTGTGTAAGGGGCCGTGAAAATGTGGCTCCAGTGGTGGGGTTGGGGGTCAGGCAAGGCAGGGCTGTGAGCCGAGAGGCATCTCGGAGACCCATCCTCTGAGTGAGAGACACAGGGGACTCTGCACACCGGAGGGCGGGCTGGAAGAGCTGCACAGTGAGGAGGTGAGGCTGTCTGCTTGCCCTGCCCTCCAGCTGCTGCGCCCAGTGCCTGGCGTCTGCGCTTCACCCGCACAGGTCCACATCGCCCAGGGCCCACGTCCAAGACTTCAGAGCTGGATCAGGCCCAAAGGGACAGTCACAGCCCCACCTGTGCCTCTCCAGGGCGATTCCCGCCGCTGCCCTGCTCCTCCTGCGCCACGCAGGCCCTGGAGCACATCACCCCAGGAGCTCGTCCTTAGCCTCCCCACCTAGGATGCTGCCCCTGGAAAGCTGCTGCCCTGCCCTGCCCGGAGCCCACTCCCCTGTCCAGGACTGGGGACCAGGGGAGGAGGGGCCTCCTGCCCACACCAGCCTGGCTCTCAGGGCCTCTGCAAGTTCCTCTCCCACAGCTGAGAAACTTCTTTTAGCCTGGGGGCCACAAAGCAACTTTGTCTTTTTTTTTTAAACTGTACATATTTAAGGTGTACAGCATGCTGTCTTAATACGTGTAAGTATACTACAATCAAATTCCAGTGTCTTACATCTCGCCCATTTCCCCCTTTGGTGGTAAAAGCCTAAAATCCACTATCTTGGTAAATTTCCGTCACGTGAAACAATATAACTGACTGTAGTGAGGAACACTGCCTGTACCCCTGATGTTTCTCCCAGGCATGCAAAACTCCAGGCCCCTCTGCTCTCTTCTGCTGCTTCCTCCCAGGGACCTGAGGGGCCAGCGCTGGGCCGAGGGAGGAAGGAGGCATGCCCGTGTGGAATTCGAGCCCGCCTCCTTCGTGGTGCGCCTGCTCCCACCTCTCTTCAGTCCCGCAGCCTCGCAGGGACCCCCAGGTGTCAGCCGTGCCCCTTCCTCAGTTCTGTCATCTGTCTTGTTGACACATTTCTCAAATGTCACCACATTGTGTTAGACTATAAATACGGTTGCCATAAATATGTACATAAATATCAGCATCACAGTGAAAGTGGCCCAAAGCCTTGGTCAGAAGCATTTATTAGTCCACACGAGGGATCCGCCTGGCTTTTACAGGCAGGTTCTTAAGCTGTGTGTAGGTTATTGCTGTGTGACAACCCTATTGCTACAGATACTCTTCTCTGCACTTTTTTCTCCACTGTGACCTATCTAGAGGTTCATTGTGTATTTCTTAGATTGAGAGGCATTTTCAAAGCTTTGCACTGGTTATTGCTGACATGCACATTTTATGGCTCCCTGAAACCACCAGTCCTTTCTTCCTCAAGGTGAAGTGCCGTGAAGGATAGGGATAGTGCTGTGCCTGCAGGAGGATAGAAATCTGGGTCCCTCTCCCTGCTGCAGGGAGCTGGGTGGCGTGGCCCCAGCTGGTAAATCTGCGGTCAGGGTGTCACCAGCACAGAAGTCCTCCTCAGTGTGCAGTCCAGCTGCTCTGGCCAGCTTTCCACGGTGGGCTGCTGGAGCTGAAAGGAGGAGGTGGGAGTGTGAAGCGGTGGTTCAGCCTCTGTCCTCACGAATGCATCAGTCCCTTCACGCAGTAGTGGATGAATGCGGTCGGAGGGTTACCTTGGGAGGGGTCTGTGGCGAAAGCCACTGGGGCGAGGTCCCTTCCATGCTCCCTGTCTCGCTGTACGATGCCCTGGGCTGCCTTTGGACTCTGCCAGCAAGAAGGCATCACTCCATGCAGTCCCTTGACCTTGGACAGAATCATGAGCCTCTGTAACTTACCCAGTCTGTGACATCGCATTGTTAGCAACAAAAAACAAAACTAAGAAGGCAAGTAGGTAGATAGTGTAGTATCAAGTAGGTCGATGCCTCTCTGAACCCTGGAGACCCTCGAGCCTTTTCTGTTCTTCAGGCCAAGATGGAGCCAAATGGCGTCTTTCAGGAGGGTGCTGGGCTGAGCGAGACGTACAGGAAAGCTGCCACCTCAGCGGAGAGGCCGCCTCTCTGGTGCGCCCCCTCTCCTTCCGTGGGAAACAGGAGGCCAGGCGCCAGGTGGTGAGCCAGCCAGGGGAGAGTGGCCTGGGCCATTCCTCAGTATCCAGATTCTTCCTGCCCCAGCCTCAGAGACCCGATCAAGCGGCCCAGATAACCACCACCACCACCACAACACCAGGAATTTACTGCTTCACAGAATAAAAGCTACCCAAGGCTAACTTCCCGGGCAGCTGGACTAGGGATTCCAACAGCCCGCAGCCGGATGCCCAGAGGCTCCTCCTCTCTCATCTCCAGGCCCACTGAAGAGAGCAGCGGGGAAGGCTGCGCACTCGGTCCCTCCTGAAACTCCCCGAAGTGTGCCAGTGGGACTTCTGCCAAATGAGCAGGCCCACAACGGTACCCAGGGACAGCGCGAGTGGGAAGAAGCCTCAGGAGGCTGGGAAGCAGATGGAGAGCAACTAGTGTCAGAGCAGACCTCAGAAGACCAAATCTGCAGCCAGGGGACTAAGCGGCGGGGTGCGAAGGGCCGAGAGTTAGGCCACAGCTCCCACTGCCAACTTCAGGGTCAGAACCCTCCCAGAACCCACCCGGTCCCCGCTGGAGAGCCTGCCAGCAAGCCCCGCCCGCCCCTCAGAATGGGCAATCGGCTTCCTGGTCCCTTCTGACAGCCAGGATTCCAGACGTCTGTGCGAAAGCTTCCAAGGCGGGCGGAGGCCAAGCCTAGCCTGAGAAGGCAGAGCAGAGGAACCAGAGCCAAGGCGGGGAGGAAACCTCAAACAAGGATTACAGCTCATTGTCTCAGAGAGGTAGGAGAAAATGACCATCTATATAGCTTTAAGAAGGACCAAATGTTATTCATGTTAAAAGTAGCAAAGAGGAAAAAGATCTCATGAAAATTAAAAACAAGTTGACAGAAATAAAAAATAGAAGGTTTGGAAGATAAAATTGAGAAGCTTTCGGAAAGTAAAGCAATAAGATTTTTAAAATGGAAAGTAGAAGATAAAAGGTTTTTTTAATGGAAAGTGGGTCCATAGAACGCTAGACAGAGAAAATAATGGGAAGAAATCGTCAGTGAAATTACTCAGGACTGCTCTCCCCCACTGTAGGGCATGGGTGTCCAGCTGTGAGCCTGGTGACTCTGCACAGAAAGACCCCTGTCAGGTGTAGCACTGCAAAGGACCAGAACGCTGGGGCCAGGGGAAAGCCATCTTGGTTTGCCTGGGCCTGGGGTTTCTTAGGATGTGTGACCTTCAGTGCTAAAACTGGGACGATCTGGGGAAAGCCAGAGTGGTGGTCACCCTACTGGGGCAAAGGAAGCTCTACAATGATTGCCCTTTATCAATAATCTTTTGCAAATATTTTCTCCCTGTCTATGCATTCTCTTGACATTGTCTTGTGCAGAAGCTGAACATTTTAATCTTAATGAAGTCCGGCTTACTCATTCTTTCTTTTCTGGATCTTGTCTTTGATGTTAGATCTAAGATGTCATCAGCAAACACAAGGTCATCTAGGTTTTCTCCTGTTTTCTTTCAGGAGTTTTATAGTTTTGTGTTTCACACGTAGTTCAGTAATCTACTTTGAGTTAATTTTTGTGAGGGACATAAAGTCTGTGTCTAGATTCACTTTTGCATGTGGTGTCCAGTTGTCCCGGTATCCCTTGTGGGGAGGATATTGTCTCTGTCGTGTCACCTTTGTTCCTTTCCCAAAGATCAGTTGACTGTATTTGTGGGGGTCTATTTCTCTATTTTATTCCATTGGTCTGTTTTTTTTATTGCTGTAGCTTTCTAGTAAGTCTTGAAATCAGGAAGCATCAGTCTTCAGTCTTTGTTCTCCCATCAGGGCATTTTTTAAACCTAAGACAACACCCAGGCGAGATGGGTCCAGGTTCGCAGGCCTGACCTGACCATGGGCCGATGGGGGCCCCTGCCTCCTGCTCTGCTGAGAACTCCCATACTCACACGTGTAGAGGTTTTCAGCTTTTCCCTCCAGAGCTGGAGTTCAGAGCATCCGTCTCCGTCTGACCATATTTAAGTTGCATGCCCGGTACCTGGTCACACCCCAGCCCTGCTATGTGCCCCGCCGTGCTAAGCCCTGTGTTTCCCAAGACTCCCTTGTGATCTTGCCTATGACTTTCCCCAAAGGCACCACGTAAATCCCAGAGAAGCAGAAGTCTGATGTGGCCTGGAGCCTCCTCCACCCAGCTGCCCTCTTCCTCCATGCTGAGTATGTGCTTGTTCTCACGCATTAGTGCTCGGGCAGTCATACGCACAACCACGATTTTGGCCAGTGATGGGCTACATACATGATGGGCTGTCCGAGATGATAATGGAGCCGAAAATTCCTGTCACCCCGCGGAGTCAGGGGCAGCACATTCCCCACAGGTCTGTGATGATGCCGTGGGGCCAGATCCACCATGCCACCTCTCCTATCACCGCAGAGCACACACAGTTATGCGTAGTGCATATTTGATAATGGTAATAAAGAATGACGGTAATAATAATAAACGACTGTTTTTGCTGGCTGATGTATTCGTATATCACACTTTTTATTGTTATCTTCTACTTACAAAGATGTTCACTGTAGAATAATATGTCTTGTTACACAGACAGTGGCCTCATGCATCCCATTTTTATTGCAGCGTTTCTCTTGTGCTCGCTTTAGTCTCGTGTTGCTTTGTTCATCCTGTCCGTAGGATCAATAGGCTGTTTTTATATCTGTATATGTACGTGTATGTATGTAAACTACACCAGTCAGGTAGGTAAATGATGCATCAACTGATCGACCCTAGGTACTGAGTAGGCTGTATTAGCTAGGTGTGTGTAAGAACGTGCTGTGATTCCCACAGCGATGAAATCATCTAAGGACACATTTCTCAGATGAGTCTCTGTCACTAAACAGGATGGCTGCATATTGTTTGGGGACAGATAAACAGGTAGTACCTAAAGAAAAGCAAGCAAACACCACAATAGTCAAGTGTTCATTGCCTAAAGATTAGGGCAGTGAGGAGTGGATTGATTGAGGAAAATGCATAAGGGACATTAAAGTACCAGTAGTGCTCGTCTTATTAGCCTAGGTTGTAGGTCACAGGAATTCATGTTGTTGCAGTGATAATAATATTATTATTGTTACTTAACGTATATATGTGTTTATAGGTTTTTCTATGTTTAAATTTTTTTAATTAATGAGGGGAAATATCAAGAGAACATTTCCCCATGATAGTCCCCAAACAAGGCCCAGGGTTGATTCCAATGTGTAACCTGCATCATCTGCTCAGGTTGAGGAGGGGTGCTGTGCTCTCATTGACCGGGACTCAGTTTACCCCCACCTGCCCCGCGTCCCCTAACTGGAGTCCCAGCCAGTGGGGAGAAGCATTCCCGGAAGCAAAGAAGCAAGGTGGTTGGGAAGCTGAAGCAGCGTCTTCGCTGTTGGGTGAGGGGCGCCTGGGTGGTGTCTCAGACCCCTGCGAAAGCCCGTGTCACCCCGCCCACAGCCCCTCCTAGAAGAATCATGCCTTTGGAGTGATCGAGAACATGGCTGGGATGGATTATAGAGCAGAGGAGAGGCCGACTCCCTCTGTGCCCAGCCACAAATCGTGGCCAAAATCATGGTTGTGCGTGTGACTGCACAAGTGTTAATGCTGGGTTAATGCTGTCCACTTGTCCGGCAGGTCGCCTGCAGGCCAGGCCCTGCACTCTCATAGACCACTGCTTCTGGAGGCCTGGAAACAGCGGGGCCATCTGGAGCCCCAGAGAGCTCCATCCTGTGCTCCTCTTCCTGCCGAGTCTGTCAGGTGGCCTCCCGAGGGCAAGGCAGGTGTATTCCTAGCCAGGCATGCATAGTCCTGGGCCCAGATCTGCAGGAGGCCCCAGATTCCTCACAGCATCGCTTCAGACCCAGGGAACACAGAAGAGCCCTTCAGGGGACCCAGGCTGGAGTGAGATTTGTCTGAGCTCCAAGATTTACCAGGGAAGGGGAAGAGGAGGACCCCAGTGTTTGCTGGGGTCTAGACAAGGTGCTGTCTGTCCTCAGAGCAGCTGGGCATGAGCAGGCATGGTCCAGGCTCTTGTGGGGGTCATGCACAGGGTCCTGTGCAAAGTAGGGGCAGGAGGAGAGGTAGGCTGAGGTCTGTCCTTCAGCTGAGTCCAAAAGGGTTGGTTCAGGGCCCTCATTTCTGGAGGGGTTTTGTTCATCATGGCCTTAGTATCAATGGGCTGTTTTTATATCTGTACAGATACATATGTGTATGTAAAATGTACTAGATAAAGAGATGCTAGATAGATGATCAACAGATAGATAGATGATTGACAGATGATCCATAGATGATAGATGGATAGATGCAGTCTCCTGTGAGGGTGTAGGACCAGCCTGCGGTGGACAGCACCAGGACGCACAGTGGACTGGTGCCTGGACATAGAGCTTTCCAAAGGCGGAGGGGCATCCTGTATGAGGCCTTGTGTGTCCTCTGCTCAGCCCTCACTAATTCCCTCTTTCAGGGCCATCTGGGGAAGTCTCCCAGCCACCTGCTGGTGACCTTGTCCACCCGCTGCACCTCTCAGGACTGAGGTTTGTCCTCTGCCATCCCATGGGTTCATTTTCAGAACTAAGCGACGGGAGCAGAAGAGACCCAGGAAAACAACAGTCTGTTTCCTCTGCAAACGGAAGCCCCGGTGTCGGAGCAGGGACCCGCGGGGCAGTGCACCGGAGATTTCATCCAGGACCTTGGAAGCGCCCCGATTTCGGCTCCCTGTCCCCTAAGGCCCCAGGATGGCCCTCGCTCCTGGAGAAGCTGCAGCAGCGATCCCAAGCAGAGACGCAGTGTGGCCACTCAGGGCCTGAGCTGGCTGAGGCTGCTGTGAGGAAGCAGGGACTCAGTCCTCTACTCACAGCTGCAGGAAGAAGCAAACTGTGTGGAGGCGGTGCTGAGGCTTCAAGGGTGCAGGCTTGCCACTCACTCGCGGTGGGGGTGGAAGAGCCCACTGTCCCGGGGCTTCCAAGACACACGCAGAGCCAGAGCCCCTCCCCAAAGCTGAGGCTATGGACCAGGGACGCTGCCCGAGAAGGGCTCTCGGCTTCATCCCAGGCCACACCTTCTGATGCAGCCTTACTCTCCCGAGCATTGTCTCTGCTGGAGTCCTGTCCAGTGCATTAAGACAACAAAAGGGAGAGAGCTTGAACCACCAGATGAGAAGCACAATTGTACATGATCGGCTTCTGCAAACCCCAAGACTATTAGAACAAATGGGATATAAAATTCACGCACAAAGCCCAATAGCAGTAACAAGATGAAGATGCCCTGGGGCGAGGGGAGCAGGGAAGGTGGCAGAGGAGGAGCAGCGACCCTGGGATTCCTTCTCCCCACCTGGACGACGGTGGGACCGGCAGGATCCGTGGATGGCGCTGCTTTGGAATTCCGGCGTCTATTTGAAGGCAGCAGCTCCGAGGGAAGACAGGGCAGCAATGGCGATGAATTCCAGCCAGCTCTGGCTCTTGGCTCAGGGCAGCTGCCGTCCAGACCCTGGTGCTGGGCAGGCAGAGCTGTGTGGTCCTGGAGCAGCGCGCACACAGCGCGGAGCTGGGCAGGCAGCAGTGACCGGGTCCGACACTAGCAGAAGGCAGGGAGTGAGGAGAGCGCAGACGTGGAAAACAGAAAAGATGAGACCACTTAGGCCTAAAGAGGGTTCTCCAAATTTACAGTCCTTCACTGGATTTACGAAGACAAAGAGAAAGAAGGCTCAAACTTCTTAGAGCAGAACAGAAACTGGAGGCATTCTTACCAATTCTACAGAAATCTAAAGGATTAGTAGGGTTGGGGGTGTGGGTCAGTGGCAGAGTGCTTGGCTAGAGGCCTTGGGGTTGCTCCCCACACCCCGTGTAGAGAGACAGAGACGGTGGGGGGGGGGGATATTATCGATAATTTTAGACCAGGGTACCCAGTTGATCCAATGGGGACAGTCTTTTCAACAAACGTTCCTGGAGAAATGGAATATCACATGCAAAATAATGAAATTGGACCCTTACCAAATACCATATACAAAATTAACTCAAAATGAATGCAAGCCCTCGAAAGTGCTGCAGCTATAACACTCTTTAGAACGAGGCACTAGGGAAAGCTCATGACCCCGGACTTGGTAGTGATTTCTTAGATATGACACCAAAGCTGCTGGCAACAAAAAGAGAACTCTTTTTTTCTTTTGTACCTGGGATCAAACTCAGGACCTTGCAGGTGCCAGGCAGTCTTGGTGCCACTGAGCTAAATCCCCGGTCCAAGACAACTCTATTTTGACCTCATCAAAATGAAAACCTTCATGCATCAAAGGACATAGCAACAGAGCAAAATTATAACCCACCGAATGGGAGAAAATACTTGCAAATCACCTACCTAATAAAGTATTATTAATATGCAGAATATGTCAAGAATTTCTAAAACACAACAAAAGCAACAATAAAAAGAAACCCAAACAATTCACTTCAAAAATGAGCAAAAGAAAAAAAAAAAGGAGCTAAAGACTTGCATAGGCATTTCTCAAAAGGATATATGCAAATGGTATGTGCAAAGCTTCTGAGGGACATTAGTCATTAAGGAAATGCAAATCAAAACCATAGTGAGATCATTTAATGCCCATCAGGATGGTTGTTACTTTTTCAAAAAGTAGAAAATAAGTGTTGGTGAGGGTGTGGAGAAACTGAACCCCTTTACAGTGCTGAGTGGTAACGTACAATGGTTCAGGTTCTGTGCAAAATAATACTGCCAAGGTGGAAACCTCCCCATGTCCCCCGGCAGATGAGCACATGAACGCAGCATGGCACATGCATAAAACAGAATATTCTGAGCCCTGAAAAGGAAGAATGTTCCGATACATGTTGGAATGTGGATGAGACCTGAGGACGTTATGCTAAGTGAAATAAGTGAATGCGCACGCGTGCACGCGCACACACACACACACGCACACGCACACACGCACACGCTGTGGGACCTTTCCTGCTTGAGGTTCCTGGGATTGTCAAGTGCGTAAACACAAAGTGGAGAGGTGGGGACTGCAGGCTGGGGGAAGGGAGATGATTTAGGATGGAGTGCCATGCTCCAGGCTGGGGTGAGGAAGGCTTCTGTGGGGCACAGTGGCGATGGTCTTGCAACACTGTGAGGTGCCTGATGCCACCAACTGTGTACTGAACGATGGCTGAAAGGGTGCACTTTGTGTTGAGTACATTTTAACCCTAAAATTTTAAAGATATAATGGGGGAAATGAAAGCAAATGATAAGAATGTGTAAAATGCTGCTTATTAAAGGCAAGAGCAGAATGGCTCTGATTTAGGGTTGTCAGTCCTTTTTCTGTTGCTGTAACAGAGTATCTGAGACTGGGTAATTTATAAAGAATAGACGTTGATTTTGGTTTAAGCTTCTGGAGGCTGGGAAGCCTGAAAGCACAGTTCTAGAAGGGCCTTGTCTGCTCCAGCTCGTGGTGGGAAACGCCCAAGCAGCACGTGAGGGACAAAGAGGCACAAGGGCGCTCGAGCCAGGCCGCTGCATAGCAGCGGCTAATCAGCAACACGAGAGAGGCACTGAGCTCCCTCAGCAGTGCGATGGCCTCCGAAGGGCACCTCTCCCCAAGTGGCCAGTCACTATCCAGCTGCACCGTGACGATGTCCGATCCACAGCCTCGGCCTCCTGATGCCTTCCAGGCCAGGCAGTAGGGGAAATTCCCGGCCGCTGCTCAAAACTGGTTCCGTGCTGAGGCTCCGGATGAGAAGGCGGCCGTCCGGGGGGGCGGGGCAATGCTGTATAGAGGGGCAGCTCCAGGCCCGGCCGCCAGAGGGCGCCGGGGAAGAGCAGGCGGGGAGCACCGCGCCGGAGCAGCACCCAGCGGGTGCTAGGTCATTGTCCCCACGGGGAAGAGGAGGTGTCCTTGTTCCTGCTCTGCGTGGTCCTAGGCGCTCGTCAGAGAGCGGTGTCCTCGTGGGCACAGCTGCAGACTCCCCGGTCCTCTGCCAGCGCGTCCTTGGCCCCTGTCCTTCATGCACAGCCCGGCGCCTGCCAGGGGAAGGGCGCTGGGAGACCCTGCCCTCTCCAGGCGTGAGACGTCCTGAGAGCCACATTGCCCAGCCCGCCGCCCGCTCTGCTCTGCGCCCAGTGTTGCCCTGTTGCAGACTTTCTGTAACTGCCAGCTCTCGGGGCTGGGACAGCCAGGGTGGGGTTCTGTGTAAACTGGGCACCTGGAATCCAGAGATCTCATTTCTACAGGTTCTCTTGGCCCACAGTGTGCCAGGCCGGCCTTGAATTTTGATCCTCCTGCCTCAGCCTCCCAAGTAGCAGGGATTACAGGCATGAACCACCGAAGTGCTCAAAATGGCTTTTTGTTTAATAAAGTAAAATTACAATTGGTTCTCTGTATCCACAGGTTCTGCATCCCTGGAGTCAACCAATTGCAGACAGGAAATATTTTGGGAGGAAATTGTGTCTGTCCTGGACATACACAAACTTTCTTATTCCTCAAACAATAAAACCTAACAGCTATTCACCTAGCATAAGTGATCTAGAGATGATTTAAAGTATACGGGAGGCTTCTCGGCTACATGTAAATACCACATCTTAGGGACAACAGAGGATTTTGGTGTCCACGAGGATCCTGAAACCAGGCCCTCTGGGTCCCCATGGAAATTGCCGCCCACAAAGCCAGCTGTGAAAGTTATGGCAGGAGGCTGTGTCCCTTGGACCTGGGCAGTGTGGACACAGCCCGGGAGGAGCAGCCGCCAGTCCTTGGCCCCGTGTCGACTGCAGGGTCAGATGAAGGAGAAAGTCACCTTCTCTACCAACATTAGGGGAACAAAAGTCTGTGCGTCCTTGGACTGTCCTACCACCACCTGCCCTGCAGTCACTGCCCCCTCTGCAGTGAGCGCAGTGCCACCGCCAGGAGCAGAGTGGGCTCTGGGCAGGTGCTGGGCCAGGCGAGGTGACCAGAGAAACTGAGGCCGGAGTGTAGGCCTAGGCCAAAGGCAGGAAGGAGAAGCCAATGCCAGGTGGGCGTCCCCGATCGCTTGCTTACCTGGTTGGTTGCAGGTCAGACAGGGTCTGGGGACCTTGCCAGTCCAAATCCAGGGAGGCGCAGCCTGGTTGGTGCCTCAGCCCAGGGAGGCGGAGCGACCACTGACCATCCTTCAAGACCAGGGTCCATGGGAGGGCTATTCCCCAGAGCAACCCCGCGGCCCTGGCTCCCCAGAAGGCCGATCCAACAGACCAGAGGCACTTGGAAGGGCAGATTTGGGCCTGAACTAGGTCTGGGCTGGAAAGGAGCCCTGTGGCCTTGGGGTCCCACGGGGTGTCAACAGTGGTGGGTGGAAGAACCCCTGCAGGGGCCCTGGTGTCCCAGGAGGGCTGCTGTGACTAGCGTGGCAACCAGTAAGCCAGGGCACGCTGCTCTCTCTGGTGCCCGGCAGGCCTAGTCCTGCCTCAGCAGTCTGACCGTGCCCTGCACCCTAGAGCTGGGGGACGGCAGCATCAGTGCTCAGGGGACTGGTGGGTGGGAATGGGAGCAGCCTCAGGAACCTGTGTCCACCTGAAGCTCTGTCGGGCTCCGCGAGTGAGCTGGGGACCACCTTCCACTCTCAGCCTCACTGTGTCTGTAAGATGGGAGAGCTCAGGGCCATGGAGGCCGGGCCAGGCCGGGTCCCCAAGCCCCAGCCGGTTCCTCCCTTCACACACAGGCTGCCTGGCGTGTCTGCAGGTCACCATGCTGTCTGATCTCAGTCCACACTCTCGCCTGGGCCCAGCCTGACCCCTCCTTACTGAGTGCCTGCTCGGAGCTGGGCAGTGCCAGGCCCTGGGGGAGCACAGTGGATGAGGCACCTGCTCCTAGGTGCACACGGAGGGGCAGCAGGGAGCCTGCAGCCCCGGTCAGGAGCAGTCAGGAGCGGCAGGCTGGACGGGGAGGTCTGGTGTGCTGAGGGCCTGGCACCGCACATGGCCTGGCTGCGGGGTCCTTGCCAGGGCGGATCAGAACGTGGGCTTTGCAGCTCAGGCCCTGGCTAGGCCGTGTTGGCCACGTGCCGAGCATGGCATTCCCTCTTGGAGTGGCCCCGCTGTGGCCTTGGTACCAGGTGTCATGCGCCCCTGGCCCGCCATTCACAGAGCCCTGGGCCTTGTTTCCTTGAGGCTTCGTCAGATGCCTGGGGATTTACCTTCAGCTTGAAGGCACCACACGGTGACAATAGCAACAGGGCGAGCGGAGGGCTCCTCCGAGACAGGCTTCCCAGGGCCTAGTCTTCCTCCACCGGGATAACATCATTGTGTCATGCACAGTTTTCTCCCTGCCGTTTTCACTTCATTATGCCGAAATCACTCCCTGTTATTACAGAGCATTCCTCACCACCATTCCAACAGCGATGGAAATCTACCCGTGGGTGTGTGATTGTGCCCGTGCTGGCTCACCGACAGCATGTAGACTGTGTTCACTGCTTAGAATTAAAACCAAAGCGAACCGCTTTTTTCTGGAGCTTTTTGCTTTTACATTATCTTCTTGGAATAATTCTCCACGGATTTTATCAGGGTGAAAGGACATAAGAACGTAAGGCTCTTGACACATCAAGCCAGCTCTCGACACAGATGAAAGGGGTGGCGACCCTACACCCTGCCCCAGTAGTGTTTACAGGGTGCTGCTAAGTGTTTTCAGTATTTACTCCTCAAATGTTGCTATAGCTTGGACCCTAACGGCTCCCCCGAAGCTCAGGTGCTAAGGCTTGGTCCCCTCCATGCTAAGGCACGGACTGTGGGAGGTTTTAGGCGGAGGGTGCAGTGAGTGTTCGGGTCACTGGGGTGGACCTTGGAAGGGCACTGCAGGGCCCCAGCCCCTTCCTCTCCCTCACTTAGCAGCAGTGAGGTGAGTGGTTTGGGGGTTTTTTTGGTACCGGCGATCGAACTCAGGACCTTGCGCTTGGGAGGCAGCGGAACCACTGACTGAGCTAACTCCCCGGCCCTAGGTGAGTGGTTTTGTTCAGTAGCCTTCCTGCTGCAGTGCCTCCCACAAGGCCAGGGCCCACTAGTCGTGCCCTGGAGCCTCCATTCTGTGAACCAAAGCAGCCTTTCTCTCGTTCTGAGTTGATTATCTCGGGCGCCTGTCAGAGTGGTGTGCTGGAAAGAGCGAAGGCCTACTGGAAGCACACTAGGCTCTTGTCTGGTTCAAGCCAGAACCGAAGTGGCTCTCCAAGGGCACGGTCAGTACAGCCCTCTCCTCCGGTGCAGCCCTCTCCTCCTGCTCTCCGACACGCAGGGACCCCATGCAGCCCCAAAACTCCGAACCCCGCATCCAAGAGTGCGCCCGCTCTGCCAGGGAGACTTGTTGGTGCCTTAAAGGACCTCCAAGGGAAATTGGAATGATACTTTTCCTACTGTCACTTGCTTTTTAAAATTTTTTAAATGCAAGATTTTACAGTCTCAACTATCTTCAAGTGTCCGGTGCAGTAGAACTGAGTACGTTCACATTGTTGTGCAGCCATCATTTCTAGCCCTTTTTCATCTTGCAACACTGCAGCTCTGTACCCCTTATCACTACCTTTTCATTCCCCTTCCCTACCCCAGCCCCTAAACCACCCTCCTGTTTTCTGTCTTGATGACTGACTATTCTAGCAACCTCCTGCAGGGAAACTGTGCTAACCTCCAGCCCCGCCACTGGCTCATCTTGGAGAAAATTGGACTGGGATCTGGGGCAGGCTCGACACTACAGGAGGGAGCCGACCTTGTCCTGTGGTGTTAGACAGGCTGGGCCCCACCGTGAGGCAGAGCTGAGGCCCATTCAGAGCTGGCTGCATCCCTGCTCAGCATCCACAACCCCGTGTGCGCGCCCGGGCAGCAGCCTCCCTCGGGGGTCCAGGAGGTGGCCTTGTGAAACGGTACAGTTTCATCGGCCCAAAAGTGAATGTTTACAGCTGGGCCAAGGAGGTGAAAATAAAGCTCTGACTGTCACCAGGGCCCTGACTGCCCCCTCAGCTGTCACCAGGCCCAGCTCCCCTCACCCGCTGGTCCTCGGGCCAGCCCTCTGCAGGGCCCCCAGCCCCATGTCCTGCCTCCTCTCTCAGGGAAGGGCCTCTCCGGGTTGGAAAAGACAGTTGGGGGCCCACAGAGGTGAGGTAAGCAGGGACATCGAGTCCTGGAAGTCCCAGTGGTGAGCCCGGGGCTGAGCACTCAGGGCAGCCCGAGTGTCTAGGGTAGGGGCGCTGCACAGTGAGGGCCCCTTCCTGTTCCAGGAGGATGGCCTCGGGAAGTGGGACGCACCTCGGAGAGGAGTTGTCCACAGCAGCGTATCCACACCTGCTACAGGCCCGGAAGAGGCCCTGGAGGTGCGGGGAGAGGTCACCGTGAGAGCCACATCTGGCCTCTCTCCAGGCCAGGTCCTGACAGCAGTGCCCAGGCACCCAGCAAGGCTAAAAAGAGTCCATGGTGCCAGAGGTCTGGATGGGCTGGTGGGTGGACAGGGAGGGACAGGAGGCACCCCCGCCCTGGAGGAGGCATTTCAGCCAGGTTTGGAGGATAAGGCTGAAGATGGCAGGAAGGCCGTGCATTTGGAGAAGAGTACCTGGTGGGCATAGGGCGTGGCAGGAGGCTGGACAGGTCAGCCGGTCCAAATCACAGAGCCTGGAATGCCAGGCTGCAGAGGCCGGAGGTTTTGAGTGCACCTGAGAGAACTCCAGCTTGAACAGGTGCGGGTACTGCAGTGTCCATGGAGCGGCTTCCAGCACAGTAGCACCCAGGGTCCGCGCTGTCCTTAGGAATGCACCCACTTTCCCACCCCTCACAGTGACCAGATGGCCCAAGCAATGTCAGCCTTGCACTGCTTCAGCTCACGGAGCCGCCAGCTGCCAGGGAGCTGTGGGATTATGCCTGAGCTCCGCTCCCCACTCCATTTGGATCAGGGCCATCTCTGAGCCAGTCTTTGTGGCCAGTGGGAGGAAGGAATACGTTGATGATCCAGGACTTGTTGGAAACAACCTTCATGGGGAGAGGGGCTCCCGACGGTGTCTGCCCCTAAGTGGAGAAGCTCCGTAGAAAAGCGATGGTCAGATTCTGAGGGGAAGGTTGGGGGCTTAAGAGGAAGGAGAAGGGGCACTGGGGGGGCGCAGCTCTCTCGGGAAGTGATCACTGGACTTGGGTGGACATCGAGGGTAAGGGGAACCTGGGGAACCCACAGGCCCCAGCTCCAGGGCACCCCAATGGCCCCTTGCTGTTGCAGGCAGGCATGCCCCGGACACTGAGCACTTCCGACATGGTCACCCCAGGCGGCCTCAGCCTGCCCCCCACAGAGCCCGCAGACGGCGAGCAGGCGGGGCAGCCCCTCCTGGACGGAGCTCCCTCCTCAGCCTCTCTGGACACCCTCATTCAGCACCTGGTGCCCACGGCCGACTACTACCCCGAGGTGGGTGCGCCACCTCGTGGGTGGGGGCAGCAGAGAGGGCTCGCTCCACCGAGGGCCAGGAGGGGCGGGTGAGGGCACGCCCTGACCCGGGCCCCTGAGAGCTGCACCGTCTTTCTCCCATGTACCCCCAGAAAGCCTACATCTTCACCTTCCTGCTGAGCTCTCGCCTCTTCATTGAACCCCGGGAGCTCCTGGCCCGGGTCTGCCACCTGTGCATCGAGCAGCAGCAGCTGGACAAGCCGGAGCTGGACAAGGTGAGCCCTGGGCTTCCGGTGGGCCAGCACAGCCCTGCCCGGCCCTCTGGGAAGGCTGGGTTGTCACTGGCCTGACAAGAAGGCCAGGCCCTGGAAGGATGGAGCTGTCCCTGCATCCCGGGGCAGCTTCCCAATGTCCTCTGTGCTCTTGAGCGCACGTCAAGCCCTGACCAGTGTCCCCGGGGCCCAGTGGGATGGGTCCCTGCTGTCCGTGTCCTGGGGTGGCCCTGTAGCCTCTGCTGGGCTTTCTTCCCCTACACACCGCTTCTCGGGGCTCTGCTGATGCCCTGGTCCTCCCGGGTTCCTGCATGCTTTACTCTTTTCCCGGCCTGATCCCTCAAGCTGCCACGTGGGTCGCTCTGCCTCCGTGGTTTCAGTCAGAAACCCAACTTCACCTGGCAGAGGCGTGACTGTCTCGGGGAGCCGCCAAGTCCTAGGCACGGCTGGCTCCAGGGGCCCGGGGGTCTCTCCGACCCGCTGCTGTGGTCTACTCCAGGCGGAGCCCCCACGCCGGGCCCCCGTTCCCGAGTGGTGACGGGTGGCCAGTCACAGAGCCCCGTCCATGCTTCCTGATCACACGGGAAGAGGAAGCCTTCTCCGTGCTCTAACACGGCCCAGTCGATGGCTCGGCCTAGGTCCCACGCCCACCCGAGAGTCAGTGTTACGGGGTGGGGGGACCAGGCCAGCGACAGGCCCGGGAGAAGGGGTGTGCCGGAAGGAAAGTCTCGGGGACACTGAACGGGCCACCGCGGAAGGCAGAGGAACGCGGGGAGCGGGCAGGAGGAGACACGGCCCCTTCGGCCCTGCCCTGCGCGGCCCCCTGTGGGGCACCGAGAGGCGCCAGCCTCCGCGGGCACAGGCCTGGGCGGCGCATGCGCAGTGAGGCCGGCCGGCTTCGCCCGCGCCTCGCCCTGGCGGCCCAGCCCTCTGCTTGCCTTGCAGGCCCAGGTCCGGAAGTTTGGCCCCAAACTGCTCCAGCTGTTGGCCGAGTGGACGGAGACCTTCCCTCGGGACTTCCAGGAGGCGTCGGCCATCGGGCACCTGGAGGACGTGGTGGGCCGCATCGCGCCCTGTGATGAGGTGGGCCCGACCTTCTCCTCCCACCTGCACACCGCAGCCACACTGGGAGGGGCACCGAGGCCGCTGGCTGCAGGCCTGGCTTCCGACGGCAGATGGTGGCGGGGGGAGAGCCCCTCACACATTCTTGTGCACCCGAGGTCTCCCTGCCTGGGCCCTCCTGGACCTTGGGCCACCAGGGCCTCCCTTCAGCTGTGCCTCGGCCCACCCAGAGCCAGCCTGGCAGCTGGTTCACCCAGCCAGGGAACTGCCAGGCAGGGGCAGGAGATCGGCTCCGGCTGAGGAACCAGAAGGACAAGGGCGGGCCTAACAGCTACACACTGGGCGGGGCCTCCTCGAATCTCCTGGGTCCCCAGGGGTGGCCTCCGAGGACCGTCATGCAGCCAAAAGCACGCTGCAGCTGACATGACCCTGACTCGTGGACACCCTGCTGGCTTTGGAGCAGCAGGTCTACTGGGCATCGGGTGCCTCTGTGTCCCACGCCCTGTCCTGCCCTCCTGGTTGTCACTGCAGGGAGGGCACTTCCAGGAACCCAAGCCTTACTTCATTTGTGGGTGCCAGGAGACAGAAATCTCCAGCTCCCGGGATTGTGGTCAGGGCGAAGGAAGAGCCCTGCAAAGGGGCCAGATGTCGCCTGTGTGCCTAGCAGTGAGAGGGTTACCGGAGCCCCAGAGGACCCTGTGGGCAGCACTGATGTCCTTTTTCTGGAAGGAGAGGACATTTTGAGGAGTGAAGGAGGGCTGCTGTCAGGCATCCTGGGAGGAAACTGAACCCAGCGGGCTGGGAGCTAGTGGTGTGGCCCAGCGTGGGTTTGAAGGCCCTAAGGCAGGGGGGACCACAGGAGGCCCAGGTGCCCGAGCCTGAGGCTCAGGGACAGGGCCTGGACCTCTGGAAGTGAGATGAGAGATGTCTCCTTCCCTCCCGCCACCTCCCTCTCCGCGCTCCCTGCTCCATCCCAGATTCGGGGCCTCGGATGCAGCTCAAGGGGGTTGGGGAAGACCTGACGACCAACCCAAAGGACGGCAGGAGTGGGAGCTGAGAATGAGGTGCGGGCGGCCTGGCTGGCTGGAGCGTCACTGCGGGTCTGTGGGGGCCCTGTGAGGGGAGGCAGCCTGCTGGTGGGGTGGGGCCTCAGGAGCCGAGAACCCAGCCTGTCCGCAGTGAGAGGCCGCAGTGGCAGGCAGGGCTGGTCACCGGCTGACCTGCCCAACACTGGGCAGGCGCACCGCTGGGTGCACTGGTGTCGTCCTGGGTGGATTCCCCTAGGCCAGTGCCCCTCGCCAACCTGTGAGCCGGCCAGGACCCGGGCCAGTGTGCTCCCACACCTCAGTCTCCCTGCTGCCAGGCCCGCTCGGCATCCTCACCCTGGGTGCTGGCTGTGGGCGGTGGGTGACCACGGGCCTCGGTGGGAAGAGCGCGGAACAGGGTGAGTAGGGCTCGTGTGGCTCAGAACGGGCCCTGGATCGGACCACCTAGGCCGAGGTGCAGGCTCAGGAACCGCAGCGGTGGGCCTTGGCAAGGTGCTGAGCCTCTCTGAGCTTCAGTTTCCCGGATTTTATTCCCTGTTCCCACTGCCAGCTCCGCAGCAAGGAGGCCCCGACGTCACGTATGCTCACCATCCAGCCCTTGGCAAATTGTAAGCTAGGATGAGAAACAAGTCCAGGCATACGGAGGCCACTGACTTTTAGGGAACATTTCAAACATGCCCACACAGAGAACGGAGACCATGAGCTGCCTCGTACATCGCTTGGCTTCAGCAGCTGTTGACGCTGGGCCAGACTGTCTTCTGCTCCAGAAATATCCCAGCGTTGTCGGTGTCACTGCCGTTCTGGTCTGGAAAGGACGGGGTAGAGGAGGAGTAGGGTGACGACTGCACCCAGGGCCCTGCATGCTGGGCACCCCCCAGCCCTGGCACTGTCTTACTGGTCCTCACAGGGATGGAATTCAGTGGTCGCGAGTCATGAAATGAGCGTGGGTGTTTTCAGAGCATGCGCCTTTGGGCAAGTTACTGAAGGCTGAACCGCACGTCTTCCTAAAGGGAAGGCGATGACTCCTCCCTCGGGCAGCTGTGAGGAGAGGAACAGAGCTCAGGGATGCACCGGAGAGGGCAGTGAGCTGGCAGCGATGAGTCTCTGCCTTCCCGTCCCCGCCGGCCTCAGTACGCGGAGGCCCTTGGCTCTCCCCCAGGTCCTCACTCTGCCCCCTTCCTTCCAGGCGGTTGGGAACAGCATGCTGGAGAGGGGCCGGTGTGGGACTGGGCTCTGGGGTTCATTTGGACACCTGCTCTGGTGTCGGGCCAGCCTAGCCTTGGGGGGCGCTGGCAGGTCAGGCTCAGCCCTGACGGCTCGGGGAGGCTGGGGAGACAGGAGGGAGGAAGCACAGACCTGCACTGCAGCCACCCTGACCACAGGCAGCCTCCTGAGGACGAGGACGGACTTCACCCTCCACTCCCACTCCCTGCAGCCCGCTATGCGGGTGGCCGACCACACTGCCCTCCGGGGGCAGGGGTGGCAGGAAGCCGACTCGGGACAAACCTCTCCTGCGCTCCTGCCCTGGCAGCATGGGCTGAGCCCAGGGGACACTGCCCAGCTGGCTTCACACAGCAGGGCCCGGTGCTATCCAGCCAGGATGAGGGGCTCAGCCATGGAATGTGCCATCTACGAAAACCCAGGCACCTTCTGAGCCAGGCCGCCCACCAGCCCAGGCTCCATGGCTTCTGCTTCCACCCGAGCTCTGGGAGCCGCAGACAGCTCCGAGGAAGGTCCCGGGAAGGTTGGCTGGACGTCCTCCAGCTTCTGTCAGTGGAGGGGGACCCCAAGGTAGGTGAGGCACGCACTGTGCCAGCCCAGGCACCTCCTGGCATGGCAAATGTGGGTCACAACAGCGAGCAGCAGGGAGCACCATGACCGTCGGAGTGGCTGGTGTCCCTGGGTGGCCAGGATTGTGAAGGGCTGGGGTGAGGCTGGGGTAGGAGCCCCTAGCCTGTCCACACCCCCGGATTCCATTCTCAGCATGAGGGGCGGGGAGGGCATTGTTTACAAACAGGGCAGTGGGTGGTGGTTGCCTGATAGGCACGGCCACCTGTACCTCTGATCTGCAGTCGACCCTGAGGCCCCGCAGAGAGAGCGCTGTTGGCAGGGGAAGGCCCTGTTCATCCAAGCTGCAACGGACGAGGCCGAGCTGAGCATGAGCAGCGACCTGCTGTAGTCTGCATGGAGCACAGTCCAGAGGGAAGACACGTGACCAGAGCGACCTCTGCAGGGCCCTGGATCACAACAGCAGGAGCTGGGCCAGGCGCAGTGCATGGGCACCCGGCCCCCTGCGGCGAAGACACCCGAGCTTCAGGGGACGAGCAGCACATACTGATAGCAGCACACTCGGGTCTTCTGGGGACACCAGGGGGGATGGAAAAGGATCCAGAGGAGGGACCTGTGTCCAGAGCCCAGAGGGAGCAAGGGCGCGTGCGAGCCATTGAGTTGTCCAAAGGTGGACTTGGCCCTTAAAGCCACAAAAGCCATGGAAACACTTTAAGGAAAAGGGAGGCGGCAACCAGCTTTGCATTTGCACAGCCCAGTCTGGCCGGAGAAGGAATGGAGAGGAGCCAGTGTGGATGAAGGGGACCTTCCTGGAGGCCAGTTCGGACCCAGGGCAGTGGCAGGGGGCTGGACCACAGAGCTGATGGTGGACATGCGTGGAAGTGGAAAAAAGGATGCCAAGGATGTGGACGGGGCTTAGAGCCATGAGCGAGGAGGGTCGGAGGATCAAGGACTCCGGCCAGTGTGCAGATGGATGCCTGGTGTCCTTGCCAAGACTGGGCCTGCAGCTCCCATAAGTAATCAGGGGGCCAGGGGCAGCACACGGTGGGGACCAGAGGCTGAGGACACCGTGGAGCTGAGCAAAGCAACAGGAAGGGAGCTCTGGACCAAGACAGGAGGAAGCTGTACCTGGCGCGGCAGACAGATGGGCCCACCGACAGCCTGGCAGGAGGAACCCCGGCAGCTGTGGACGATGCCTCTGAGAAACCGCCGCTGATTTTAGGGACTGGTGTCAGGGCCAGTGAGAGTTTGTCCGGTGGCCCATGGGAGTGGCAGCTAATGGAGTGGCCGAGGAGTCAGGGTGAAGAGCCAAGACGAAGCCGCTGGCCTGGGCCTGTAGCCCCAACTCGTGTCCAAGCACATGGTGTGCAGGAAGTGGATGGGGGAGGGTGGGGGTCCCAGGGGGCTGTCACCTTCCTCACCATCTTCCCCGCCAGCGGAGAACCCAAGGCAGTGTGCGGACTACATAGTGCAAAGCATTGCTGAGCGGGCACCAGAACAGAGGCAGTCCTCAGTTTAGTCACTCACCACCCAGCTCTCCGGCCGCCTGCGTCTGACGTCCACAGCTCAGGTTCTCTTTAGGGTTAGGCTTAGAGAGGATCAGCATTAAGCAGCCCGTCCTGCTCTCTGTGTCCACGTCCAGGGGCCAGGGAGGACACTACCCGTCACCAGAACACTGGGAGCCGACAGGCCTCAGAGAGCAGGGGCACCCGAGCCTGTCAGAGGCACCAAGGAACTGGGGGCCTTGGTGCCTCTCAGCGCAGAAAGCCAGACACCCACATCTGCAAAAGGCCACTAGATGTGTGTTTCAAAACAGCACGAAGTGGCCCGGGGATTTAGCTCAGTGGTTTTGCCGCCTGCTGAGCAAGTGCAAGGACCCGAGTTCTATCCGGGTACCAAAAACGGAAAAAAAAAAAAAAAACAGCAGGAGGAAAAGCTCGCTCCTCTTTTCCTCTGTCGTTGCCTGACAATTCTGAAGGTGCACCAGCCTGTCCAGGCCTCGGGCACAGTCTGTCCGGTGGCCTCAGTGTTGCTGGGGAACCAGGGCCTCCTGCTGCCAGCCACTGCCCTGCCAGCAACCAGGCGGCTCCCTGGCTCACGGGAGGCTGCGTCTGTGGCTGGCTGACATCTGCTCCAGCTCAGGAGCTCAGGGTGCTATGCTCTACAACCAGACCCTTGGGACTGCTGCTGTTGCACTCTAAACCCAGCTGAAGGCAAGACCCTTCAGCAACAGGCTCTCTGAACGGGAAGGGGCGGTTTCTCCTTAGGGTGGAAGGGTGGGGGGGTCTTAGAGGAGGGGCCGTGGTGGCCTTTGGTCCCTGTGGTCCCAGCCGAGCTGAGGGGAGTGGCAGTTCGGTCTTCATTGCCACCCACTGTGCGCCCCACGCTGCCGGTCATGGAGGTGCGGGTGGAGCCTTGTCCTGCTGGGATAAACACCAGCCCTGGAAGCTCGCTGCAGTTTCCTGGCTGGCACTGACAGAGGCCGAGGGCAGGGCAGCGGGGCTGGGCCCACTCCCCGCAGGGCCTGCCCCAAGCCTCCCGCTCCTTCCTGTCTCCCTGCCGCCCACCCTACTCTACCTGAGCCGGGCCAGTCGCCTTGCCTGGTGAGTGAGCCTCCCGGCAGCCTCCTCCCGGCTGGCCTTGACTTGCAGCCCTGACCCCGGTCTGTCGGGCAGGGCAGGTCGTGGCCCTGGGGAGCAGCACGCGCCTTCGGAGCCCCGAGCCTGCCCACCTCCGTGGAGAGGCCCGGACTAGTGTCCAGGCTGAGGGCCCCTCCCCTGCCTCCCTCCCCAGGCCTACCGGAAGAGGATGCATCAGCTGCTGCAGGCTCTGCACCAGAGACTGGCGCTGCTGGGCCAGGGCCCCGAAGGCCCCGGGGGCGCGGACAAGCCCGTCTCCTACCGGACGAAGCCGCAGGCCTCCATCCACAGGGAGCTCCTCGGCGTCTGCAGCGACCCCTACACGCTGGCCCAGCAGCTGACCCACGTGGAGCTGGTGAGCAGGCTCCGCCCAGGGCTCGCGGGGGCCTGCAAGGCTCGGGCGGGCAGCGGGGACCGGGCTCGCGCGGCCCCTTCCCGGGGCGGCCCGGCGGCCTGGGGGACGGAGCCAGCGGCCTCTCCCCCGCAGGAGCGGCTGCGACACATCGGGCCCGAGGAGTTCGTCCAGGCTTTCGCGAGCAAGGAACCGCTGGACGGCGCGCAGGTGGGCGGGGCCCCCGGGCGGGAGCCGGGCGCCCTCCAGCGGCCGTGCGGGGAAGCGCGCCAGGTCTCCCGCAGGCGCCCTCACACCCGACGCAAGAGGTTGAACTGCGGCTTGGCGTGCTGCAGTCTGGGAGCTGAGGCAGGCGGTCACAAGTTCGAGCCCAGCCTGGGCAATTTAGTGATTTAGCGAGACTGCGGCTCAAAATAAAAAATACAAAAAGGGTTGGGGGTGTAGTTCAGTCCAAAGGCCCCAAAGTCAGTCCCCACGACTGGAAAAAAATACAAGCTAAGCACTGCAGTGTGAGACTGCCTTATGCCTCTCAGTGAGCGAGGATCACAGCAGGAAGGAGCGGCGGCTGGGGGAGCCGCACCGTGGGCAGCGGGGGACAGGGACGCAGGCCTCAGGGGCAGTTTGGGCAGCCTCGGCTAGGACGCAGCTCCTACTGCTGCCCTGACCTGGGACGCATTCCGAACGCCAGACACATAAGTAAGTCTACATCCTCCACTCAGCTTTCCGCAGCTAGTCATTTATCCTGCAGTAAACACAAGGCGCACATGCAGAGATACCCGGGATATATAGTTTGCTACGGGCAAAGACTGGAAGGAAATTACTTTATTATTGTGAGGAGTAGATCAAAAAGTATAATACGTCCACCGTGACACACAGCTTTTAAAAATAAGGCCACCTTGGCCGGGCCTGTAATCCCAGCACTTGGGAGGCTGAGGCAGGAAGATCCCTTCGAGTTCGAAGCCAGCCTGGGTTACATAGTGAGTTCAAGGCCAGCCTGAACTACATAGGGAGTCCCTTTCTCAAAACAAAAGAGAAGGTCACCGTTAGCTCCATACGTCCAGTTACCCAAGAGAAAAAGAGGTAGGGATGGGGACCTGAGAATGTGACCTCTTGGGTCATCATAACAAAAAACGCTTTCGGAGGCCCTCTGCTTACCCAGGTACGTGACAAATCTACAGAAATATGGGGGCCCTCTGGGAGTGTGGTTGGTCTTGTGTGTGAGGTTTCCCACTGTGAGCATTTCCTCTTACTGCACAGTGTGTATCAGGGTTGCACAGAAGTGCGGCTCCCACCCCACTGTGATGAGCCTTTTCGTTCCCCTCCTTGCTGTGCAGACGGGGCTTCGTGAGCTTTCTGACGCATGTTGGGGTCACACTTTCTCCAGGGCATCACATGGAAAATGGCTTGTTCTCGGGACCCCTTACATGCATGAAAATTATTGGGGGCCTCAAAGAACTTTTGGTTATGTGAGTTGTTTCCATCGCTACTTAACATATTAGCCATTAAAACTTCTGGCTTTTAAAAATACTTACAAATAGCTATAATAACTGATCCCGTGTTTGCATAATTAATATATTTTATGAACCATAACTATATTTCCACCATAGAAAATTAGAAGAGTGACATTGTTTTATCATATTTTCACAAATCTCTGTAATGTCTGACTTCACAGAAAACAAAGAGATTCTCTCTTCTTCTGCATTCAGTCTCTCAACATACCCTATTCTGGTTGAAGAAAACCCAACCTCACACAGACATGTGTGAAAGTTGAAAGTAAATGTTCATGTTAGATTCTGCATCAAAACTCAGCAAATGATAGTTTTTAAGGATCAATTGTAATATAAGATCTGAAAGCGTATCAGTGAACTTTCTATGTGGCATAACATCCGTCGGTCCATCTTGTATCTCAAATGCATGTTTTTGTAACATCATGCTTTGGTCATTTAGAAAACATAGTCACTGAGTTAGGCGGATCTTCCAAATATTGCCGCATTTCATTATAGAGAACTTTAAATCGCATTCAGTAGTATCACCCCTGATCCCACAATTTGAAGGACAGCTGAGGCTGAGGTGTAGTTCCTGGTAGAGAGCTTTCCTGGCTTGCATAAGACCCTGGGTTCCATCCCCAGCACTGCAAAAAAACTAAATATCAAACACAGTCTAGCTCATAGAGGCAGATGCATGTTTTACAAGTTCCCAATTTTCTCTTGAAAGCTTGAATCTTATCATTGGCAGTAAATACCGTGAATTGTTTCCCTTGAAGTGACGGGTTTGTTTCGTTCTCTTTAAGTAAATGTCAGCCAAATACTGAAGTCTGGGAAATGAGAGTTTGCTAGTCCTTTTCTAGAGGACAGGCAGCGTTTGCAGGAGCGCTGGTCTGTTCAGCACCAGCCACTCACGCACCGGCCCTCAAGAGCTGGGCGGGCCACAAAAGTGCTCTGGACTTGTCACATCAGACACTGCGTGAGAAAGATTTAATAAAGCTGGAAAGTTGTGCCTCTCTGAGGGCACCTCAAGCCACACTCGCGTTTTCTCCTTTGCTGGGCGGCTCACGCGCTACTGCGTTGTCACGCCAGTCAGGCTGCAAAGCAGCGCCTCTGCCAGCCGCATCGGCCAGTCTTGGCCTCCTCTGTGACTGTTGCAGTTTTCTATTAGCACTTCGTCTTTTTCTTGAAGGATTTTTCATAAATTTTTGTTTTATTAGAAATGTGTACTTTCAAAATAATCCTCTGTCAGAGGTCCTGCAAAGTTTCTTCCTCCTGGTTGGCTGATTTGCTTTTCACTTTCAGTTCAGTGGCTTTTCATGAGCAAGTGATCTTTCGTTTGATCCAGGCAAATTTACCAAACTTTTTCTTTCTTTCTTTCTTTCTCTTTGAGAGAAGAGGGTTAATAAATCCTTTCCACGCCCCTCTCAGGGCATAAAGACAACATCCTCTGTTTCTTCTAGAAGATTTTACATTTTGCCTTTTACCATTTTTTTTTTTTTTGGTACTGGGGATCGAACTCGGGTCCTTGCGCTTGCCCAGCAGGCGGTGAAACCACTGAGCTAAATCCCTGGCCTGCCTTTTACATTTTGATCTGAAATTCATTTTGTGCATTTGGCTTCAGGTGGGATTCATTTTCTTTTTTTTTTTTTCCAGAAAAATGACCAGTGGCTTCTGTGCCATTATTTACATATCCCTTGCCCGGCCAATGCCCTGGCACACGTCTCTGTGGTAGGTGCTGGGGTCTGTGCCTGGACGCTCGGTCCTGCTGCATCTGTCCCTGGGACAGAACTCAGGGTCTTCCTTGTTGCAGTTGGATAATAAGTCCCGACTCCAGGGAGGAAGATGCCCCGCGTTCTGCTTTAGGCTTGGCTTGGATATTTCTGATCCTTTGCCTGTCTATTTAAATTTTAGAATCATTTGTCAAATTCTATGAAAACTCTGATGGAGACTTTTTGGATCCCATTAAATGTAGAGCCATCTGGGAAGGATTTACACCTACATGGTATCGAGTCTTCCAATCTATAAAAATAATACACAGCTCCATGATATCTTGTGATGGCTCATAACTTTCTCCATAAAGTCTTACACAGATTTTGTAGATGTTTTCCCTATGTGCCTATACATAGTTTTTGCTATTGTATATGAGGTAATCTATTTGTGCAGATTATTTTTAAATGTTTTTAGATTTCTAGATGTTTTTAAAGTATATATATATATATATATTTGTATATACACATCCTCAAATAAATGACCGTAGCCTTCTGTATTTGTCCATTACTTCAACTATGTATTTATTGCATTTCCTGTCTGCTTGTTGCTGTTAATAGAATGCCATTTATTTTCATCTATCAATTTGGTATGTGACAATATTGAAGACCTTTATTAATTCTGTTAAAGTGTCTGTTGTCCTTTAGGGTTTTCCGAGTAGACAGTCATATCACCTGGGAAAAACAAGTTTTGCTCCCCCTTTCCAAGCTATATTCTTTCCATTTTTGTCGTGTTCATAGAAGAGTCTCTGTCCAGTGCTATGAATGGGCAAGAACAGTAGAGACCTCTGAGTCCACTGTAAACCTCTGGGGTGTTGCGGTTGTGAGCTGCTGCAGAGCCAACCCTGCCCAGGCTAGCGAGTCTGACTGCTTTGTGCTAACTCTCAGGTCTCCACAGTGTAGACAGAAGTGTGGCAGCTGGCGCTCCGCTCTGTTTGATTCTAACAGGGTTGCTTCGGACCAGCCCCAGTAGAGCACTGCGTGGTGCTTGCTGTTGGGCTTCCTGGGGTCCCGTTTATGTCTCAGGAAGCACCCCGTTCCTTCCTAGTTAGCTAAAGGTTCTGACATGAATGGTTGTTGAATTTTATTGAATTCTTTCTCTGGATCTGTCATTCATGTGTTCTCCTTTTCGTTTTTTTTTTTAATCCATGTTGAATTAACCTTCCATTTCTATGATAAAACTGGGATAAATGAAACCATTATCTTTTTCACTCATCCCTAGATTCAGTGTGTTAATGTTTGGTTTAGAATTTTTGTAATTGTAATCATGACTGAGATCGAGCTGTAATTTTCCTTTCTGACACTATTCTTGGCTGGTACTTGGTTTCTATTTCCCTTTATTCTGAATTAAAAATTGGAACCCATTCTTGGAACATTTGGTTAAATTTTTCAGTGAAGTATGTGGGCCTTCTATGTTCTTCGAGGAATAACTTTTATGTTCAGGCTCAAGGTTTTCCTTCTTTGTTTCTTTGCTTATCCTTGTGGTATAAGACCATTTAGGTTTCCATTTCCTCTTAGGTCTGTTTTGTAAGGTATATTTTTCCAAGAATTTGGCCTTTCCACTAAGTTTTCACATTCATAGACACATTCACAGATAACTATTTTCTAGTTACAGCAATGCCTTGGTTCACAAACGCTTCTGTTTGCAAACAGAAGCATTTGGCAAAATTTTGCTTCTGTTCTGGAATTCCACATTGGGTGATAAACTTCTCCAGAATTGTGGAACAAATTAAGTTTGTGAACCAAGGTACCACTGTATCTCTTAAATTTCGTCACATCCAAATTGATTTATCTTTAATATTCTTTGGGTTTTTTCTCTCCTTGCTTCTTCACCAGTATTGGAAAGATTCATCAATTTTTCTAGTGTTTTCACATAAAGAACTTTTGACTGTTGATTTTATGATTTCAACTTTGTTTACCATTTTATTTTCTAGTCTTTATTTCCTTCCATTTACTTTCCTTAAGTTTATTCTGTTACTCTTTTTCTCATTTCTTATGCTGGATTTCAACTTTTTCTTAGCCTTTCTACTTTTCTAATAAAAGAATTTTTATTATCTAATAAAATTCTAATAAAAGAATCATTTCTTTTTAAATACGTATTTATTTATAGCTTCTAAATTGTGTTTTCCAGTATTTTCACTATCATTCCAATTCCATTATTATTTCATCTTTGGCCTGTGGAATACTTCAAAATGTGTTGTTAGATTTCCAAGTGTTTGAAAAGAGTGCATATTTTCAAGTGATTGAGTTCTAGCTTTCATTGTTGTCCATTATCTCAACTAGGTAAATTGTGTTCCTCAACTTTCTGTCTCTACTTTTTCCCCCAGTTTCCCTGTCCCATTAGCTGCTGGTATGTGTGTAACACTCTTCCACTGTGATAGTATGATTCCCTTTCTCCTGATGAGGCGCTCCATCTTCCTGCTGACTTTTTTTTCCTCTGCATCTGAAAGCTGTGTTACACCTGCAGACAAGTTTAGATTCATGACCCATTCCCAATAAACCAAGCCTCTTGCCATTTTGTAGTTACATTTCAGTCTTTTCTTCCTTTGTGTTTTGAAATCAGTTTTGTCTAATATTTGTTTGGATTTTTTTTTAGTACCGGGGATCGAACTCAGGACCTTGGGCTTGCGACGCAAGCATGGCACCACTGAGCTAAATCCCCAGCCCAGTTTTGTCTAATATTAATCCAGAGGTTCCTCAACTTACAATGGGGTTACATCCAGGAAAGCTCATTGTAAAGTCAAAAAATCATTAAGGCAAAGCATCACTTGTCAAGAACTATCTGAACAGTTGTTTGATATTTATTACACTTACATTTTCCCATTGTTTACTTATATCCCTGAGTTTAGAATGTGTCTCTTAAATAATGACAAGGAGCAGGAAGTTTTTTAAATTAACAGTGATTGTAACTACTGATCTATAAGGATTTGTTCTTATTGTCCTCATTGTACTATTCATTGTCCATTTTTTCTATTATTTTTTCCTTCCTCCTTTACATCTTTTGAATTAATAGGTCCCTTATTCCATCTTCCCCCGCTATTGAAAATGATGCCAGCAGGTATAACCTGCACTTTCAAGCTAGCTTAGGTTTAATCTTTTAAACTACGATACATGTATATAGTTGAATGTTCTACATCAACTTAAAAATATCTTTCCAAAGGATTCTTTATGACACAGGAAAAAGTTAATGTGGAAATGTGGAGATGCATATAGTCAGTAGAGATGCATCGAACTGAGAATTGGCCTGGGTTGTTCACTTATTCACAGGCATTATCTTCCAGAACATTAATGCCGTGACTAAACCATTGTTCCTACATCAAATGCAAGCTTCTCATCATGGCAGTTCATCAGGCAATTGATGTGTAGCATTGTTCAAGTTTATGTTCAAAGACATTTCATTCTGATTAATATCAGAGTCATCGTGCACTGTGGCGTGTACCTGAGTGATGCTATTCCACCTGTGCTCTGCAGAACACAGCACACCTGTGTGTACTTGGGACACCTCACATCACATCAGCACTGTGCTTGGGTTACCCGATGGGGCCAGGACAGGCGCCAGAAAATGGGGAAAGGTATTCAATAGATAAAGAATACTTGCTGACAGTGCAAGAGCCAAAACAAGAAGGCAGAGTTTCATCTAGTTCAGCCTCTGCTGGAGATGCTCACTTGTGTGGAGTGACTCTGTTTTGTGGGATTACAGATAAAATTTAGGGTGTGGGCAAATTTACAAATTGAGAATCCATGAATAATGAGGCCAACTCTGTGTGTGTGCGCGCGCGCGAGCGCGTGTGCACCCGTGCACCTAATTTTGAATTACATCTTTAAACAGACAGGAACCCCCCCAAGGCTGCCCACTGAAGCATTGGTATTTCTAGACGGATTGTGCTTTCCACACTGTCTCGATTGTCATAACCATAAACTGACTTTATGTTCTAAGTTATTGACAGACCCAGTGTGTGGTCCTGTGTGCCTTTTCCAGCCCTGTTTCAGTGACAAGACCAACAACCTAGAGGCCTACGTGAAGTGGTTCAACCGACTGTGCTACCTGGTGGCCACTGAGATCTGCATGGTGAGCGGAGAGTCGGGCAGGATGGTGTGGCCAAAGGCGTCTGGGCCAGGAGGGCCCCGAGGGAGAGACCCCCGGGCAGCTTCCGCAGGACCCTCTCCAAGCCCAGGGTGTAGTGGGGCCCTCCTCCAGGTACCGCCCTGTCCTGCGGCGACACCTCTCCCATGCCAGAGCCTGGCAGCTCCACAGCCAGTGTCCCCTGGTGACATCCAAGGCTGCTCTCTGAAGGCTTGGGGAGGTCAGCCTGGGCAGCTTCCACCTCCGCCTGCACTGTTGCCTTAGAGCCCAGCCAGTAGCAGGTTTGCTTTGGCTCTGTCAGGATTGAGAGGTAGAAGTGATCCAAAGTGATCTTCAAGAGTTGGGAGATCATATATGAGAAGTCCAGTCAGTGGCTTCTCCTGGACGTCAGGAGGCCCCAGCAGCCTGAGCTGGACACACTTGTCCCTGAGCCGAGATGCCCTGCAGAGGAGCCAGCGCTGGACCCTCTGCCATGCTGTAAGGTGACGACTCAGGGGCCACTCAGGGCTCCTGGAAGCAGGTGCTGAGGCCAAGCCTGGGAGCCGTGTTCCTGTGGGGTCTCCTGCACAGGAGAGCAGGGCAGGCCGTAATGTGAGGAGGGGAAGCTTCGGTGCGATGCCTTTAGCCCCCACCTGGCTCGGTCGCTGGCACTGGTGCAGGCTGCCCCTGGAGGACAGGGCGAGGCCAGGGGTGCTTCCCGTGGCCATGGCCAGCCCGTGAGGGAGGCTCTGTGCCTGTCTCCTCGGACGCCACAGCACGTGCCTTGGCGGCACAGTAAGTGAGCAGAGTCCGTGCAGGCACCCTGGCCGGGCACATATCCCCCCTTCACATCCCTGGCCTGAGGGCTGAGATGGGTCACCCCGTGGGCCCGGGGCAGAGCCCAGGCGGGCACCCAGCGGGCTCCAGGGAGGAGGAGTGTGGTTTGGGGCATCGAAGATGGAGTGCCGCCGCACTGGCCCTTGCAGGGCAGCCACCGACCTGTTCCAAGCCGTGCCTCGGGCCCTGGCTGTGCAGCAGATGGCTCTGGGCCCCACGGCAGCCCCAGGCCCCCTCCAAGCCCTCCAGTAGGAGCCGTGCTGCTGTGAAGTGGGCTTGGACGGGTCCCGAGCGCCGGGCCGGCGGGCTGAACGTCTCATCTCTGACTCTGGGGTCTGTCCGCAGCCGGCCAAGAAGAAGCAAAGGGCTCAGGTGATCGAGTTCTTCATCGACGTGGCCCGAGAGTGCTTCAACATCGGCAACTTTAACTCCCTGATGGCCATTATCTGTGAGTGGCTGCCCAGGCGGGGTCCCACGTGGGGACCGCAGGGCGGGTGGCAGGGCCCGTGGGGCAGCCAGGTGCCGGCCAGGTCCTCTCTGAGCAGTGCTTGGTCTGTGCCCACGGCCCCGCCCTCTCAGGGAGCCAGGTGAGGGCCAGGCAGTGTCCTCAGATGCAGAGAGAATGAGGGCCCCGGGCAGGGTCCATGAGGCAGACACAGGCTCAGTGGGCACACATGAGCTGGGCCCATGGCCACTGCAGACCTCAGTCCTGGCGGGGTGCACAGAGCCCCTGCGGAGACTGCCCAGGCCCAGGGAGCCCTCCCCAGCCCGCCCTCCTTCTTGCAGCTGGTATGAACATGAGCCCCGTCTCCAGGCTGAAAAAGACCTGGGCCAAAGTGAAGACGGCCAAGTTCTTCATCCTGGAGGTAACCAGGCTGCCGGGCGGAGGGCGCGGCCACGGGGCCTCCACAGAGCCTCCCAGCGCCTCCCTGTCTCCTTCCAGCACCAGATGGACCCAACAGGGAACTTCTGCAACTACAGGACGGCCCTGCGCGGGGCGGCCCACCGCTCCCTGACGGCGCACAGCAGCCGGGAGAAGGTAGGCGGGAGGCCCTGCCGCACCTCCTGCTCGGGAGCAGCCTGGCCAGGTGTCAGGTGCTGCCGGCTGGTTACTGCAGCAAATTCCGGAGGGCCGCTTGGAAAGAGGAAGGGTTGGCTCTGCCTGGACTTGGAGGTTCCAGTCTGTGGCGGGCTGGCCTGTTGCTCCGGGGCCTGTGGCAGAGCAAAGCACTCACTTCAGGGCCGGGCGCCTGCGCTCGCTCGGGCACCTCCCAACAGCGCCACTTAGCGGGCACTGAGGATCCGGTGGACAGCAATCCGGCACCTGGGCTGATCCGAGCGTGCGGGCTGGGTCGCACCGGCCCTGCCGGTGTTGGCTGTGCGCCTCGCTTGCTTTCCTCCAGTGGGGGCCCCACCTCCCAAAGCAGGCCAGGCCCCTCGGCAGCCCCTCCGTAAGGGCCTCTTCATGGGGCCACCACTGTCCTCCCCGGGGCTGTTCCTCTCGGATTGCGGGCACTGGTCCGCCCCAGCCCTCCGGTCCCCTCCAGCCCGGGCGCGCCCGGTGTTAGGGCTTCCAGGCCCCTCCCTGCTCACCCCACACAGCTCCACCTGTCAGAATCCTTTGTTTCAGATCAAACTGAGGTTCCAAATACAGAGGGTCTTTTGCCTCCCTCATTCTAAGCATAATACTTTTATTTATGTGACCGCAAATCACATTTTTGTTTTTGGCAATGACTAACCAAGCTTCCTGTTCATCCAAACTGCGTTCTCACAGGTGATGTTCTTACACCTTTGTGTTCTGGAGCGACTTCATTGACCCTGATCATTTATTTCTTCTCCAGATTCTCCTAGTGATCTGTGATACAGGACGCTATATGTAGGCCCTGGGATTGCAGTGATCTCTGGCTTAAAACCTGTCACTAGCCTCCTGACCCTCAGGAGGAGACCTCAAGGCATGGTGAGCCTTCTGAGTCTGGTTTCCTCCAGGAACATTGGTGGCATCCGGCCGCCACACTGGTGAGCGAGGTCTGCACCAACCAGAGGGGCAACAGCATAAAGTGCTTTCTTAAAATTCTAAGTCACTCTGGGCTTGTACCAGCTGGGGACAGTGGTCAGGCTTGAGGTGCTGCAGCAGGCACACACGCATGCCACCCCCCAGGTCCTCGGCAGGAGCCATGTGAGCTGCCCTGGCTCCCTGGTGGTGTGGCCTCACCCGCTGGCACTTGCTGGATCCCAGGTGGATGCTGCAGGGAGTGGGGAGCAGCGCGGGGTGGTGCCAGACTCCTAATCCTAGGCAAGTGAGCAGGAGCCCAAGACCAGGGAGCGGGCAGCAGGGTAGGAGCCTGGCCATGGGGGACCTGCTGTGCATGGCCGCTGGCCTCATCTCCCCTCCCAACTCGCAAGGCCACTCTGGGACGGGCCTGAGCATCGCCACTCCCTGGACAGGAAGCCTGAGTCTCAGAGGGGAGACTTCACCAACCGCTCACACTGGCTGGAAGCGGCAGATCCAGGGCCCCAACTCCTGCCGGCCTGGTGTGAATCTCATGGTCTGTGTACCAGGCTGCCCTGTTCCCAGGACACACAGTGCTGGCTGGCAGCCCAGGAGCTGGACCATGGACTGAGGATCTAGAGGAGCTAGGCATGCAAAGCAGGGGGAGCCTGGGGCGGGTGGACAGGCTGGGACTTTGTGTTCCTGTGCTGCACATCTCCTTCCAGCACCAGGATGCCGGGGTGCTGTGCATTCAGACTGGTGTTGTAGGTAGGTGGTTCACAAGTGTGTGTTTAGAGGAAGACAAGTGGGTAGCTGCACGGGTGGGTGGAAGGAAGGAGAGAAGGAGGGGTGGGAGGGTGGGTAAATGGATAAAAGGAAGGATGGATGGAGGGAAAGATGGACGGATGGATGAATGGACGAATGTGGATGAATGGAAGGATGGGTGGGTGCTTAGAGATGACCTCACCGTTCCCATGCACAGCAGCTCAAGGTGAGGCCTGGAGAGCTCAGGCTATAGCACTTCATGCTTCCTGCCTGCCTGTGATCAGCTCCTGCCTACCCTTCTCTCCCAGGAGGTGTCAAGGGACCCACTTCTCCGGGAGGTCTCCCCTGAGCTGGGTTCTGATTCATCTTCTCAAGTCCAGAAAGCAAGGCCTTGTAGCAAGGCAAAGCAGTGGCTTTGTAGTTACAAAGGTCCCTGTCGGCACAGGGGACCAGGCCAGATGTGATGGCAGCCCTGACCCAGGCGGAGGTGGTAGCAGTGGTCAGAAAGGCTCACGTGGAGAAAGTGCTGCCGCCCGCAGACCGGCTCCAGGGTCTGGGACTGGGGGCTCGGCCCAGAGAGAAGGGGAAGCACAGACAGAGACCAGGTTATGTACCCCTGCGGGTCTCAGGCTCCTCGTCTGTGAGGGGCGAGGCCGGGACAGTGCGGCTTCCTAGGACTCTGTGGAGATGGACTGCGATCCTGGGCCATGCACCGAGGCCCCTGTAATCGGGATGTGAGTGGAGGGCTCCGTGGGGTGCAGTGCATCTCCTGTCCCCCATCCCCAGGACCAAGCACAGGGAGACCCATTCACCCTGTCTGCCCAAGACTGTCATGGTTTTATTGTTAAAAGTCTGGCATCCTAGGAAATCATTCAACCCGCGGCAAACCAGGCAGTCACTCACTACCAAATCTGGGCCTGGGCCTGGGCCTGGCCATCACTAGCTGGGGATCCTGAGCCAGGCCCTGCCACTCTGTGGGCCTCAGTTTCCCCATCTGCCATGCATGGTTTTGCAGAGTGGTCAGTGTCCAAGTCCTCATCTCAAGGCCCTTGTCAGCTTGGATGACGGTGACCCCAGCACTCCCTGAGCCAGACATGCCAGAGCCTGGTGCCCACTGCCCAAGGGTAGTTGGAGAGAACTTGGCCCTGGTGAGACTGGCAGCATGTCCCCAGCACTGAGGGCCAAGGGCAGAGGCCGAGCAGTAGATTCCTGAGACTTCCATAACCGAGAACCCCAGTGAGGCAGCTTGGAACAGCAGAAACGCAGGCTCCCGGTTCTGGAGGCCGGAAGGCCAGCAGCAAAGTGTGAGCAGGCCACGCTCCCACCAAAGGCCCCATGAGACTCCTTCGCTCTTCTGATTGCTGATGGCCACAGCCGCGCAGCACCCCACACAGGCAGTAGGGGTTGGGCCTCGGTCAGGCCCACATGGGGTGCAGTTCGGATCAGTCTGTACTCCATTGCTGTGACAAACCATCTGGGGCAAGGGCTTCCCATAGCAAAGGCTCATGTGGCTCAGAGTTCTGGAGGCTGCGCAGTGCTCTCCTCTTGGCTCTGGTGAGGGTGACCCTGACTGTCAGCAGGCGAAGGGGGCCCGGTGGGAGCACTGCCAGAGGGGGCAGTCCTGTAGGGAGGCCACATGTCAGAGGGAACAGACAGCCTTGCATGTTTTTCTTCTGGTACCGGAGATCAAATTCAAGACCTGGCACTTGCCAGGCAGGTGCAGTGCCACTGAGCTACATCCCCGGCCCTGCATTTTTTTAATACAACGCAAGGATTCCCAGAGTCCCCTGAGGCCTCCACCAACCCCTCCTGAGGGGCCCCGCATGACCTCCCAGCTCGGGGGCTCCTCCCTCTCATTCTGTCCCCACACCGAGGACCAGGCTCCCAACACGGGGAGCCTGCAGGACACAGGGAGACTGTGCCAGCAGGAGCAGCGCTCACTCTCCAGCAGCAGGGCCCAGCCAGCAGGGAGCATGCATCGGACCCCACAATACACGCTATTGCCCCCCCTCACAGGCTGGCTTCAGAGGCCTCTTCCTTCCGGAAACAGCAAGGATGTTTTCTCCTGGCTTCACTGTATGTGCCTCAGGATTGGATCCTTAGCCCAAGAAAGACAAAGGATGACAAATCGTTAAGTATTTTTTGTTTAAAAAAGAAGAGGCCAGAGTGTGTCATGCGAGTGAACTCCCTTTCCTTCCCTGCACCTGGCATGGTGTGCCCAGCCTGGGCCTCTGATCACAGTGCACAGGAGCCAGGGCCTCACAGGCCTCAGGCAGGGAGGCAGCAGGGACCCCGGCTTCTCTGGGCAGCTGCCGGAGAAATGCTCCAGGCTCTTGTGAGTGCATCTTTCACCCAGCCCCATCAAGAGGGGAAGAGCTCAGCTGGTATCTGAGGGGGCCTGGGAGGAAACAGTCTGGTCCCAGAGTTCTAGGGCCTATGTCTCCTTTCTCTTTGGCTCGCTCATTGCCCTTTGAGACACAACAGCCTTTGTTATGATTTGTTATAGTTTAGCTCCCAGTGTCCTCCAAAGGGCCCCATGTTGAAGGCTTGGTCTCCAAATTAACACAGCACTGATATCCTACCTCGCTCCAGAGAGAATGGCTACCATCAAGAAATCAAATAATAAGAAATGCTGGTGAGGCTGCAGGGAAAAAGGAGCTCTTTCACATTGCTGCGGGATGTAAGCTACTACATCCACTATGGCATTCAGGGCTGTAAACTTCCCTCTTGGGACTGCATACATTGGGCCTCCTAAGTTCTGGTATGTTGTGCTGACTTTATTGTTTGATTCTAGGAACTGTCTAATTTCTCTGTGACCCTATTTAAGAGAAACTTGTTTAATTTCTATACATTTGTATAATTTCTGTGGTTTATTTTGCCATTGATTTCTAGTTTCATTGCTCTGTGATCTGATAATATATGTGATACAATTTTGATTCTGTTGCTTTACTTAAGCATGTCCTATGGGCTAGCGTGTGTTCTGTTTTGCAGAAAGTCCCATGTGCTGCTGAGAAGAACGTGTATTCTGCTGTTGGGTGGAACACTTAGTAGGTATCTGTTAAGTCCATTTGTTCGAAGATTTGGTTCAAATTTGACATTTCTTTGTTGATTTTTTTGTCTAGTGATCATAGGGTATCAAGGTCTCCCACCATAATTGTGTTGATGTTTGATCTTTTAGGTCCAGTGGTTTTTGTCTTATGAAGTTGGGCATACCATTGTTAGGTGCACATATGTTCGTAATTGTTGTCTCTTCCTGTTGAGTTGTTTCCTTAACCAGTATGTAGTGACCTTCTTTGCTCCTTCTGGTAAATTTTGGCTTGAAGTCCACTTTGCCTGAAATAATATAGCTTGTCCTGCTTACTTTCGGGTTCCAATGCATGAAATATTGTTCTCTGTCCTTTGATTTTTAGTCTATGAATTTTTTGATTAACTATATTTCTTACATACAATATATATTTGGATTGTGTTTCTTGATCCATTCTTCTAGTCTGCATCTTACAATTGGAGAATTGAAACCATTCACATTGAGAGTTATTACTGAAAGGTATTGACTTATTCTTGTCATTGGATTATTTTCCTGTTTCTGATTTCATTTTCTCCCCTTCTGCTTAACTCCTCACCCTATCTGGTGTATTCATTCTATTAGACCTTTCGTCATTGTTGGTTTCATTGACTCTTTCTCGGATATCTTTTGGAATTTTTTTGGAGTGCTGGTTTTGTGGTCATGAATTTCTTTAGGTGTTCATTATATGAAAGTATCTTATTTCTCCATAATTTTTTTTTGGTACCGGGGATCGAACTGGGGTCCTTGCGCTTGCACAGCAGGCGGCGACCTAACTCCTGGTTTTGACACTCTGTCCTCCCGTTGGTCATTTCTGCTGCCCATACTTTGCGTAGAGGTCTTAGTCTCCTGCGTTTCTGTTTGGCACCTTTTCACGGACTCAGAATCTTTGCTAAACTGGTCGTTTGTATTTTGTATCATTTTGTTTAGCTCATCTAGTTTATTAGTATCTTCTGTAAACTCACTGATCATTTTGTTTATTAAGTCCATTATCTGTTTAGTTATAGCTCCTTTAAGCTTACTAAGCATGTTATTGATCTTCTTTTTAATCTTCTCTTTTATAATTTCAAATAATGTAGGTGGGTGGCTCCCCCTGGGTCCCCCAGTGATCAGCTTTGGGAGAGTTGGGAGTTTTGGGAGGCATTTTGTTGCCTTGTTTTCTCATGTTTCTATTGTTGTGTTCTTGGTTTGTGAGAGTGTGTGCGGGTGTGCACTGAGGTTTGTGAGTGTTTTGTTGCTGTGGCTAACTGTACACCTTTGCCTCTCCCGACATCCGACCACCTCCATTGATTTGTGAGAGAGGAGCATGCAGTGTAATTGGCCCAACACCCAGTTCTCTGGGAATGGTCTGCAGAATTATTTTTCCCCTGCAGTATTATTAATTACAGAAAGGCAGTCAAGATATAGGCATGCAGAAAAAAAACCTATTAATACCAGCAATTATCCCACCCTGGCTAAAACATCTGAATCAGCAACAATAATAGTGTCAGACAAATTGGATATTTACATACCATAAGAACCAATAATACACCACCTTTAACCACAGAAAAGAGATCTGTAATTACAATATAAACACTAAGATGAGCCAGATTTTTTTTTTTTTTTGGTACCAGGGATCAAACTCAGGGCCTTGCGCTTGCAAGGCAGGTGCCAGAACAACTGATCTAAATCCCTGGCTTGACAAACCAGATATTGGCATACATTAAATATCTACTAAATGCAACAACCATACTGACACTAAAAATAGAAAAGAATTTAACAGTAATAGCATAGAGTTAACTACCTAAAGATTAATAAAGCTTAATGATTATACTACTAAAGATAGAAAAGATGGATAATGGGAGAATGAAAGAAGAAAATTTTGAAAAATTAAGCAATGAAAGATGAAAAGGAGAGAAAAATGTGACAAAAGATCCTATTAAGAAAAAAAAAAGGATTCTATTGAGTAAAAAAAAATAATAGCATTAGATAAAAATGACAGGAAAGAACAAATAAGAGAGAAAAATAAGAACTGAAAAATAAAAACATGAAAAAAAAAGGAAAAAAGGCAATGGAGAAAAAAGAGGGGAAAAATTCCTCTGTATTTTTGAAGAGTGGTTTCTTCCAGGATCCAGAGTATTGAAACCCAGCAAGCCATGGTTCCTCCACCTAGCTTTACTGCCTGTTTGTTTGTGAGGTGCCTCCTTGCTCCAGAGGACCCTCTGTCCACCCACTCCAGGCTGTGGCAACTGTCTGAGGGTATGTCCTTGTTCATGTTAGTAGATGGGGAAATCGATCAGACCCCTAATCTGTGCTGGATGTCAGCAGCAGGCAGGGCTTCAAGCAGACCACTGGACTTAGTGCCAGCACTTTCAGACCCAGCTGCCTCTGAAGGCACACATGCCAGGCCTGGTTTTGCATCATAAAGGGTGGGACCCTCTGTCCTTCCCAGCCTGAGCTTAAACTTCTCAGGAGGTCTACGGCTAGCTTACACCCTCTCCACAACTGTCCCGTGGCTGTCTCTGTGGGAGGGTGACACTGGGAACCCTGAAGCAAAGTTGTTTTGGAATCATTCTGTAGCTTAGTCTTAATCACTTTCAGAGTGAAACTCCAGTGTTTCTCCCTGGAACTACTCATGCTTGGTGCTTACTTTGTCTTAGCAGAAACAGGCTCCCCTCCCTGGGAGCCAGGATGACCTTCCAGTCTGCTTCATTCTCTTCTCTGCATTGTGCTCCATTTCTCCACCAGCTTCTCTGTAGTTTATAGTTTTCCTGTCATCTCCTTCCCTATTCCCAGAGATCTTTTTTTTTCTCTCTTCACCAAGTTGTTATTTTCCAGTTGTCTGGATTCTGGGTCCTGAAGATGCTGTATTTTGCTGCTGATCACTACTCTGTCATTTTCAAGCCCAGGGAACATGCTCTTGAAGGTGATAAAAAGATTTCTCTCTCTCTGTGCCTCTCCTCCCCCTCCTTACCAGCTGCCATGAGGATGCATCTTGCTCCACCACTCCTCGCCATGATGCTCTGCCTTACCACAGGCCCGAGAGCCGTGGACCAGCAGTCCATGGACTGAAACCATGAGCCAAAATAAATCATCATTTAAATTGTTTATCTTAGATTTTTTTTCACAGTGTCAGGAAACTCACTAACACAGGCTTGTAAGTCATGAAGCCCCAAGGCAAGCCAGGCTTGCCTAGGAAGTCTGCCGTCTACATCTTGGGGTAGAGTCTGAGGTCCCTGAGACAGGTGTGTGCTGGCCAGGCTGCCTCCCACCCTTGAGCCAGCCTTGTGGGAAGCAACCTAAGGGCTGACCTTCACTGTCTTCCCTGCAGATTGTCATTCCCTTCTTCAGCCTCCTCATCAAAGACATCTACTTCCTGAACGAGGGCTGTGCCAACCGCCTTCCCAATGGACACGTCAACTTTGAGGTGGGGACTGGGGCCCTTGAGGGGACTGCTGCCGATTTAGACAGGCCAGTTAAGGTTCCCAAAGCAGGCCTGTTGGCCCCTGGACAGACCAATGGGGCCCCTGAGGCAGAGTGCAGCTCTCAGGGAGGAGTTATCTCAGTGTCCCCAGCCTTACATCTGCCAGAGCGGAGGGCAGAGGCTCACATGTGTGTCAGATATACACTCCACGCTGGGCCTTGGGCAAACCGAAATGCCTTCTGGCCCTTGAGAAACACTAAGCTGGTGAGAAAGACAGCCATGTAGCTCCACAGTGCCAGCCGGCAAGGTGCAGCCATGCACAAGCCCTCAGTGCGTGGGTGTCAGGGCAGGCCCCTGAGGAGGGGCCTGAGCAGGGAGGGTGCTGTCGGCCAGAGGCTACAGGGGGCAGAAGAAAAGAAAGACTTCTGCTTCCTACAGCCACTGCTGTCAGTCACAGTGCCCTCCTCCGGGACCTCAGGACCTCTTAGGCAGGGGAACCCACCTGTAAGGGCTCCACACAGCAGCAGCCTGTCCATCACTCACCAGGTCCTCAGAGCAAGGCCAGGCGGATTCACTCTGCGTCCGACCTCAGTGTGGGCCCACCACACGCTGTGTGTTGGAGTGGTTGGCGGGCTGGGTGGACGCTGGGCGGTGGCAGTAGGTGGTCCCAGAGCTAGACAGTGGCTGCACACTGTGCAGCCAGGGTGCTCTGTGGTCTGCAGGAGGGGAAGGCCTCTTCTTTGGCTGGAGAGCCAGCCATAGCCCCAGGCTCACCTCTGCAGGGTGACCTCCACCTTCCGGGCTGTGAGTCCTAGGTCAGCCACTCCCCAGTCTGAGCCTCAGTTCCTCCCTCGGTTAACCACCACTCTGGCCATGCCGCAGGTTTAGGAGGACTAAGGGAATAGCATCGCCCACCATGGCCTGCGTGGCCCCTGCTCCATAGCACATGCCGGGACCCTTCGGGCTGTCGCATGCAGCCCTCAGGCAAGCTTGCCCCCAACAGCCACAGAGCAACTCAGGTCCAGCCAGCAGGTGTCCCAGGCCGCTGTGCCCCTGGGGTAAGACTGCAGGCTCAGGCTGGGATGGCCTCTTGCTCTGTAGGTGACCCTGATGCATAGCAGATGTGGGAGCCCCTGTCTTTTGCCCTTCTTGAACTGGTCCTCAGAAACCAGGCCAAGGATAAAGTAAGACTTCAAGGTCCTCGCCTGGCCTCTGACTCAGAGCAGCAGAGGGGCCAGCTCAGCTGCCAGGGTAGATCAAGGGTCCAGCAAGCAGGGCTCCCACCCAGGCCTGGCACAGTGCTGCTTGGCTTTTCAACTCCTTCCCAAACTTGGCATGCTGTTTACAATTATGCACATGCACAGCTTGCCTCCACGCCCAGGGCTTCCACGTCCATGGATTCAACCAAGCACGGGTCAAAAATGTGTATTTTTTAAACTGCCTCTGACCTGACCTCCCACTTTCTATTGTCTGTCTTCTGTTTTTCCAAATGGAAAGAGGGACAGGAGATGGAGGGAGCAGGAGGACAGCGGATGCAGGAAGGATTGAGGTGTGCTGTGTCCATGTGCCAGCTCCCTACGGTGAATGCAGTCATTATGTACTGCAAGCACGGACTAAGCCAGAAAAAGTGCATCTGACCACGCCAAGTGGCAAATGCCTCTCAGCCCAGCTACTTGGAGGCTGAGGCAGGAGGATCACAAGTTCAAGGCCAGCCTGGATAACTTCAAAATTAAAAAAATAAAAAGGGCTGAGGATGTAAATCAGTGGTAGAACACCCCTGGGTTTGATCCCCAGTACCACCCCCCAAAATTAAAAGTAATAAAAATAAAATGAAAAAAATTTAAATTGCATCTGTACTGAACATTTACAGGGTTTTTTCTTGTCACTATTCTCTAAACAATCCAAGATAGCAGTTACCTACACAGCGTGCACACTGCACTGGGTATGAGATGTTGGGTAGAGATGACTTGGTGTCCGGGAGGGGAGCTACCGGCTCCCTACAGACACCACATCATCTTATATAAGGGACCTGTGCATCCAGATTTCTATATGGGGGGTCCTGGAATCGATCGGAGGCTGACCTAAATGCATTTACCTCAGTCTGTAATGTATCGTTTTCCATAAACAGGTTAGCACAAAGACAAATTCAAATGAAATCGTGCTCCCCCGCTAGCAGCAGGCAGGCGGTGGCCAGGCTGCTTTCTCCATGCTGCCCCGGTGGAGCCTGGGTCGAGCCGAGCCGGGTTCCCCAGGGTGCAGGGCCACAGCAGGAGGCCCAGGAAGGCGGCCTCAGAGAGCCGCGGGCTTCCTGGGCCTCCTGCTCCTCGTGGCCCCGCCGGCCTGCGCTCCCTGAGCCCCCGTTCCTTGTCCTCACGCGGCAGAAATTCCTGGAGCTGGCCAAGCAAGTCGGGGAGTTCGTCACGTGGAAACAGGCGGACTGTCCCTTCGAGCAGAACCCCAGCATCACCCACTACCTGCACACGGCGCCCATCTTCAGCGAGGACGGTAAGTGGCGGTCAGCACGCAGGCTCGCCCTGCCAGCCTTCACCGCCCGGGGACAGGAGGCTGCGTGAGCCGCTGGCCAGTCCCCCGCAGCAACGCGGGTGGCCGAGGAGCCCAGGGCTGCAGCCTCTGAGCCCCTGAGTCTGGCAGCGAGGCCCCGCCTGTGCCTGTATGGCTGGGGTGGCCGGCCGGGGCCTGGCGCAGAGCTCGGCCCCCGTGGGAGGCTTCCCTCCCGTCTGCTGCCCATGTCGCCCCCCCCCCCCCCCCGTAGACAGGCGCCCCCACCTGGTGACTGATCAGACGCAGACTTGCTTGCAGACTTACTAAGTGGGCCGCCCGCGGACTCCCCTTTGGGTCGAGTGGCGATGGCTCTGCGAGGCAGGGGCCCGTGCTTGACTGTGTCCCCCGGGCAGGGGCCCCAGCTCTCAGCACAAAGCATGCCACGGAGGGAGCACTTTCTGCACCCCCAAAATGGGGGAAAGGATTTCTTCAGGACTGCCTTTGGATACTTAGGCATTTTGCTTTTCATGTTTGGAGCCAGGAACTTTCTGGGGAGGGCTTAACCCATATCTGTACCACTGCCCCAGAGAGCAGCCGACGATAAACCGCTCCGGCTGCCCGCCCGCAGCACCCCAGGGGCGGTGAGAGAACGCCCTTCCTGGCCAGGGCGACGACACCCGCCGGGCAGGTAAGGCTGGCAGCCTGCACTGGGGCCTGCGGATGATGCGAGCCCCGCTCTGCGTACACGCGGCTGCGGCGCCTCTTCGTCTCACCCGTGGTCGTGAGGTCTGCAATTTAAAACGTACAGAGTTTAGCACAGATATCTTTTTCCTTCCTCACAATTTCAGATAGAAGATTCATTCCTACCGTAGATCTTAGCAACATCAGCGTATGATTTTTTTCTTCCCTGACGGTATCATGGTAAGAACTCTCCCCTTGACACTTGAAGGCAGCACTTGCCGCTTTTCTTTGGCATAGCCACATCACCACCATCCCAATCCTGCGACTAAGGGTCATTATTACGTAAAATAAGGGTTCCTCGTGAAAGGAACACAAGCCCGTGACCGTGTGACAGTGGATCTGATAACCAGGAGGGCCGCTGAGTGACCCCAGGGCGGCAGTGTTGACGGCGTGGACGAACTGGACAAAGGGAGCGACATTCACATCCCAGGGGGATGGAGTGGGTGCCTCAGGACTCCATCACGCTACTGATAATGGCACACATCTAAAACTCATGAATTGCTTATTTCTGGAATTTTCCATTTAATATTTTCATACAGTGTTTGACCAGGGGTCACTGAAACTGTAAAAAGCAAAACCAAAGATAAAGAGGGACAACTGTACTCATTTCCTATTGGTGCTGACACAAATCACCACAAATTTGGTAGCTCAAAACAACACACATTTATCCTTCTGTAAAAGACTAAATGCTTTCCTACTGTGATGGATAGCAAGACAAGAATGTCTGTCTTCCCCTCTTGGTTTCCATAGTGATAAAGCACCTAGTTAGTACAATAAGGCAAGAAAAAGGAAACAACAGAGATCAGAAAAGAAAAAACTTAACACTGTCACTATTTGCAGGTAGTGAGATAAAAATATTCCGAGGAATCTACAAAACATTTGTAGAACTAAGACCTGAGTTTAGCAAGGTCATAGAATAAAAGATGAGCATACAGCAATTGATCGTATTTCTGTGTTCTAGCTATAAATACATGGATGCCAAAATGTTAAAAATATGATGCCATTTACCCAGGCCTAGTGGTTTATGCCTGTAATCCCAGCACTCTGGGAGGCTAAGGTAGAAGGATCTCAAGTTGAGGCCCACCCGGGGCAACTTTGTGATTCAGCAAGACCCTGTTTTAAAATAGAAGAAGAAGGAGAAGGAGGAGGAGGAGGAGAAGGAGAAGAAGAAGAAGAAGAGGGGGGAAGGGGAGGAGGAAGAAGAAGAGGAAGAGGAAGAAGAAGAACTGGAGACAGCTCAGCACAGAGGCCCTGGGTTCAAGGCCCGGTACTGCCGAAAAGAAAGGGTGCCTCTGTGTGTGTGATTGCCACTTCCAATCACTCAAAAAATGAAATCCTAAGTGCAAATCTAACAACACATGTACAAGATTTGTGTGTTAAAAAATTATACAATGCTGAGATCAAAGGTCTGAATAAATGGAGAGAGCTGACATCCATGAAATCAGAAGACCCAACATAGCAAAGATGTCAGCTCTCCTTCCCAAATTCCATAGAGATTTCAGTCAAAAGCCCAGGTAGCGAGCAGGGGATAGCTCAGTGATGCCATGCCTGCATCTCAAGCGCAAGGTCCTGAGTTTGATCCCTGGTACCTCAAAAAAAAGCCCAGGAAGATCTTTTGTAAGATACAGACAAGACTATCGCAAAGTTTATATGGAAAGGCAAAGGAACTAAAATAGTTAAAACAATGTTGAAAAAGACAAAATGAGAGAAGTCAATCTCCCTGTTCTAAAGCCGACATTCTGTAGATTCAGTAATCAAGATAGTGTGGTACATGGGTCGATGGAACAAAATAGAGAACCCAGAAACAGACCCACACAGATGTGCCCAGTGGCTTTTAACAAAAATGCAAAATCAATTAATTTGAGAAAAGAAAGCCATTCCACAAGTGATACTGGAATATTTTTGACATCCATAAACTGAAGAAAAAAAAAAAGAAAACTGAACTGCAATATAAGTTTGACACCTTACACAAAAAAAGTTACCTCGAAATGGTTCACGGACTTAAGTGTAAAATTCTGAAACTGTGGTGGCTGATGTGTGTGCTGGGGATCGGGAGAAAACCTTCAAGATACAGACTGCTCCAACTTACAACGCTTAGCCTTAGGGTTGGTCAACCTTAGAGATGTGAGAACATCATCCGCTGAAGCTGCACCACACAGTGTGGGTTTGGATCTTTTCTTGGGCTGGCGCTGTGAGTCTCCTGGAGCTGGGCGACAGTGCTGAGCTGCAGCTCCTGCACCCCCGATGCGGCGATCAGTGCACGCTTCAGCTGTGCTGCATCGGCCAGGAGGTTAGGTGTGTTGAATGCATCTAACTCAATGATTTTACCTCATGAAGGGTTTATCGAGATGTGATCCCATCATAAATCGACAAGCATAGGTATAGAGCTAGACAAAGATTTTTCTTTGAAAATAAAATATGTAACTATTATGTGATCTAGCGATTGCACTCTTGGGCTTTTATTCTAGACAAATGAACAGTCATGCTCACCAAACAGAAAGACCTCTTCATCGGTGTTTATAGCCACTTTACTCATCATAGCCAGAAACTAGGAACAACCCAGACGTCCTTCAGGGGGTGAATGGTTAAAAAACCTGTGATATATCCGTACCACAAGAAAGGAACCATCTACTGACACATTCTACAGCATGGATCAATCTCCAGGGTATTTTGCTAAGTGGAAAAAAAAAACCAACCCCAAAAGTGCCATACTATAGGCATCCATTTATAAATATTCTTAAATGATCAAAGAAGCCAGGTGTGGTGGCACTCACCTGTAATCCCAGCACTCTGGGAGCCTGAGGCAAGGGGGTCACAAGGTGGAATCCAGGCCGGGCAATTTAGCGACTTAGTGAGAGCCTTTCTCAATGTATAGGTGGACAGATAGAGAGAGGGCAGATGACAGATGATAGACAGATAGGACTGGCGCTGTAGTTCGGTACAAAGGCCCCAAGTTCAATTCCCTGCCACGACACACACAAAAGATAAACTGTAGAAATGGAGACTAGACGAGGAGTTAAGCTGGGAACCAGGCCGCGGCTGTAAAGCACAGCACAACACGAGGGCGCTTTGTTGGGTGCTGGGCCCCACTTTCACGACCCTGTGGCTGCCTGGCAGCTGTGCGGGGGCCGCTGTCCAGCGCTGTGAGGGGGATCTTACCCCGTATCACCGGCCCAGGAGAAGATCCAAATTCCAAGTCCAAAGTGCAGTTTCTACTGTGTGCGCAGCACTTTGATAGCACCCTAAAGTGGAAAAATCTTCAGTCGAGCCATTATAAGTGAAAACCAGTCTGACTAAACTAGTCTGTGTTTTGGTTACCGTCAGAGGAAGTGGGGTAAAGGTCCCCAGGCCCTCCTTGTGTCACTTCTCACATCTATCTGTGAATCTACAATCATTTAGTTTACAAACAAAAAGCAGGCCAGGCTCAGGTGTAGAACAGGTTACCACCATCAACATCAACCATACTGTATAATGTCACTTCCTTTTTTTTCTCTAGGTCTTTATTTGGCTTCTTATGAGAGTGAGAGTCCAGAGAACCAAACAGAGAAGGAGAGGTGGAAATCTCTAAGGTGAGCCTGTGTCAAGATGGGGTGGGAAGCAGGGTTGGAGGATGGATGGGGTTGCTTGGGGCCAGCATAGGGCAGGGAGGTTCCCGGATGTCGATCTCAGCTTCATGGCGGCTGGGCCAGTCCAGAGCAGGATCAGGCCAGGTCACTGGCCTTGGGGCAGAACTCAAAGGCAAGGGTAGGGAGGGGCAGAGCCCATGCGCCCTGGAGGCCGGAGGCTGCCCCTGTGGCCAGTCCAGACATGCGCCTCAGGACCAGGAACTCCCAGCTCATACTTTTATGCCAGAAAGTAAGACACACCCATCGTCTCTTGCCTGTTTGCCCTGTGAACACAGCCAAGTGGAGGTGCTCTGAGGGATGGGCCGGAAGGGTTTCTCAGACACCCATGTGCCCACCTCGTCCCGCGTGCTGAGGAGGTGGCCATGCTGGGGCGCAGTCTGCCAGAAGCCTGGGGCTCTCACCGCTGTCCTCGTGTTTGGATCTGCAGATCTTCTATTCTGGGGAAGACATGAGAAGCTCTGAGCTGAAGGAGGAGAAAATGGAGCTGGCAGAGGCTCCCATAGCCCCGCCTCAGAGGGCCCAGGGTGGAGGCGCAGGTAGCGTCTCACTACTTTGCAAACTGAGACTCCCATGGCCGATGCCCACCACAATGGCCCCAGGGGCACAGGAAGCCTTTGTGGGACCTCAGCCTCGGCAGACTTGGCAGACCCTCCAGACATGTGGGTGGCACAGCCCCTGGGGACACCCGGCCTTCAGGACCATGGGGGCCACACTGCCAGTCAGTTTGTCCATCGTAGGCCACTTCAGTCTTGTTCTCACAGAAGTGCCGCCCACCCTCCATCCCGAGTGGCTCAAGAGCCTCTGCTGCAGCAGGCATCCTGGGTGAGGAGCGTCAAGCCTGCAACAAACAGCTCAGCCGATGGCGGCCCCCACCTGTCCCCACAGGAGCTGGCTTCTCAGCCCTGGGCACTGCCCACCCTGGATCCCGCTGGTTTGAGCACAGCTTCCTGGTGATGGCTGTGAAGCAGGTCCGAAGGACCAGCCGGAGTCATGGAGTTGATGGCATGTACTTTACGGTCCTGCTGCCCAGTTCCCTGTAAACGTCAGTGTTGGTATCAACATGCCTTCACACGTCCTGGACGTCCATGTTCACACCGGTCTCTGACCTTCCGCCAGGTGCAGGGGGTTTCTGAACTGAGCTCCAGAAATGCCGTAGCCAGGGTTTAGGAGCAGGATGGGAGGTGCCATTTCCAGCATAGGCCCCAGGCCTGCAGCAGCACCAGGAGTGCAGTGGGTGCTTAGGGAACCTTCAGTGACTGGTGATCGGTGTGACAAACGCCTCCTGTTGGGAGTAGGGATGATAAAGCCTTTAATGCACAAGGCTGCCCTGTCTCTCACTTCCTACACCTCACACACTGATGGCCCACAGAGCAGTTGACAGTGCCGGGTCACCAGCCAGGAAGTTGTGCGGGATAACGTGCATCTCTCCTGGTCAGGGCCTGCTCGGTGGGAAGTTGCGGGAAGACAGGGCCCTGGGGTGCACTGCCCACCCTGGCTGCCTCCTGCCCATATCAGGCCCCCGAAGGGCATGTTCAGCTCAGAGCTAGACTCAGCTAAGTTCAAGGCCAGGCTGCACTACAGAGCGAGACCCTGTCTCAAAACAAGACAAAACAGTTTAACAATAACCACAGCCTTCCAACTGCCAAGGTCTACCTCTAGCCTGGCACGGTTTTTGAACTAGGACTTCTCACAGGAACATTTTCAGCATTCATATCCCATGTGCTACAAGAACAGCTTTATCTTTACAAGTATACCTGCGAAGCTAGCCATGGGGCACACACCTGTGATCCCAGCGCTCCGGGAGGCTGAAGCAGGAGGATCACAAGCTCCAGCCCAGCCTGACCCTGGCAATCTAGCAACTTAGCGAGACCCTGTCTCAATAAAAACAGAAATTAAATTAAAACCCACAAAAGTGCACACAGCCAAACAAAATGTGCGTCTCAGTTTTCCCAGAAGTGGAGACAGAATCATTCGGTGGCTGGAGAGCAGCAGGGAGGTTTCCGGCCTCTGCTGTGGACCAAGTCGGGTCGTCCTCACACCCAAAGTTACACACTGAGCTCCTACCTCACAACGGGAGGGTGTTTGGGAAGTAATTAGGGTGAGCTGAGGTTACAAGGATGCCTCAGTGAGAAGACCAATGGTAACCTTGTGTTCCCCACCCGAGGGCTCCCTCCCCATGAGAGCTCACCAGGACCCAAATCAGCCAGCACTTGGGGCTTGTACTTCTAGACTCCAGAACTGCGAGAAATCAATACCTGTTGTTTAAGCCACATAGTTCACAGACTTAGCAGACTATTCCAGGTGTATCAAGGAGAATTTGACCGAGGAACATTACCAACTCTGCCAGCCTCAGTGCCCCAATAATACCACAATATCCCAACCTTCAGTTCCTCCTAGCAAAATAGGACTACTTCTCATAGATTCCTCAGTGCCCCTTGATGAAGCATTGGAATATAGTTTTTTATCACTGCAAAGAGAACACATTTTGAAAAAACAATTATGGAAAGTAAAAATAGTCACCTTGCCAGGCGTGATGGCACAAGCCTGTAATCCCCTCACTCAGGAGGCTGAGGCAGGGCGAGCACCACAAGTTCACGGCCAGCCTGGGCTACACAGCAAGTTCACAGCCAGCCTGAACTACAAAGTGAGACCCTGCCTCAAAAAGAAGAGAAAAGTAAAATAGGAATAGTCACCTGTAATCCTCCCAAATGAACCTAAGTATTTCCATTTTGCTGATTCTCTTCCAGTACTTGTTCACAGATGTGGTCTTCCTCTGCATGTGGTAACGAGATTTATTTTGCATTCTGCTTCTGCACTCAGCAGAATGTCAGAAGCATTCTTCACACTGCTACAGCTTCCTTGATATATTAATAGCTGTATAATCATCCTCAAATTTGTTGCACCATAATTTGCCTAACAAATAAATGAGTTTATTTCCAACTTTTTGTCCCTGTAGTGAATGCCACAATCAACATCTTTATGCACACAGTTTGATTTGCATGTTGAATGTTGGTTTAAAAGCAGTCTAGGGCCGGGGATTTGGCTCAGTGGTTCCAGTGCCTGCCTTGCAAGCGCAAGGACCTGAGTTCAATCTCCAGTACCAAAATAAATACATACATACATACATACATACATACATAAATAAAAGCAGTCTGGATTCTGGTCTCAGCTTGAGGCTGGTATCTCATATTGTTCTGCCTCTCCTGAATCTTCAGGTTGCTGCTTACGGAAAAGCTGCTGCTCTTCTAATATCAGACTCTCAGTTGGCCACAAATGACCTGGATGATGTCTTTGTGGGTTTTTTTGCTATAACTGAACACCACAGACTGGAAAATTTATGAAGACTAAAGATTTTAGCTCATGTCTCTGCAAGCTGGGAAGTCAGGGCATGGTACTGGCATCTGCCCAGCATCTTGAGGGCCTTCTTGCTGATGGGGACTCTGTACAGAGTACTGAGGTAGCACAGGATGCCACATGACAAGACAGAGCAGGCGCACTAGATTGGGTCTCTATCCTTTTTATAAAGCTACTAATGCATGGGGGGGGGGCTCCTTTTTTGACTTTGTCTTATCTTAATCACCTCCCAAAGGCTCAACCTCCAAACACCATTAACAAATGACTTTGGAAATTAAGTTCCAACATGAGCTTGGGGAGGAAAAACACCCAGACCATAGTAGGTGACAGGTCTGAAGAGAGAGGCCCATACCCCACTTCTACTTCTGGAAGAAAGCAGCCACCATTCACTGGGCAGGAAGTGCGACTGGGCACCTTTGTGGGCTTTCCCTGCATCACACGGAGGCTGCCAGTTTGGCCTGTGCCATGTAGCACTGGCCCTGGTGGGGCTATTCTTCTGGCATTGGAAACTCTCTTGGCAGGGATGACCATCAAGGTGGCCCATGTTTCAGTAGCCAAGTGCGGGCACCTGACTCAAGGCAGACCCCCAATCAGATGTTCTTCCTGGAGGAAGACTGTGGACTTGGCTGGACAGGGACACCCTAATGCTGCTGCCAGACCCGAGTTGCCTGGGTGCTGTTCTTTCTGAGCCCTGTCCCGGCATCTTCCCTCAGCCAGACAAGCAGCTCTGCAGCCTCCCAAAGAACCTTGTTCTGTCTGTCCCTGCTGGACTATGCCTGTCTCCTCTTCGGTGCACAGAAGGCGTTCCCAAATACAGCACCAGCGCCGGGGGAGAGCGCCTCAAGGCCCGGCCGTGCAGCTCAGCCTGAGCACCAGCAGCCAGGCCTCGTCCGCTCCCTCCCACGGCTCCTGCTTCCTTGCTCACACGTGTGGCCCTTCTGCAAGTGGCCGTTTCTCTTTCCACTTCCACCACATTGTGACATGGCCAAGGCACCCTTGCTGGTACACTAGTACAACACTCTTAGACCTCCAGAACTGTGAGCTCTTTCTTCACAAAGTACCCAGCCTCAGCTATATTTTTTCCTTAAATTCTTTCATTGGTACATTTTAGGTAAACAATACGTTTACAGTTAGCATTGGGTGCTTGTACCTGTACATGATGGATCTTGGTTCTTATTTTTTCCCCATTCCTTGTGCTCCCTTCCCTATTTACATAGACTTCGTTTCCATTGTTTTTCTTCTCATAATTTTTCCTTTCCCTCCTTTCCTTTGCCCTTCCCCTCCCCCTCCCGCCACTCCTACCCCTTTGCATCAGCTATTTTTTTATAGCAACAAAATCGACTAAGACATCAGACAATAGTTCAAACTTTATTTTCTTGGCAGTATAAGGGATTGAACCCAAATCCACATCCCCACCTCTTTTTCATTTTGAGACAGGTCTTACGAAGTCATGAAGTTGCCCAGGCTGGGCTCAAACTTGGAATCCTCCTGCATCAGCCTCACAGAGTGGTAAGATTACAGGCATACACCGCCACATCCAATTAGCAAAACAGGGTGCTAACTGGCCTTAGCATCCATCTCTTCAGGATGGCCTGTTCCAGGTGGTGCTGTGGGAGGGCAGCACTTCAGTCCTCACCCAGGCCAGTCCTGGTCACAAGGAAATGGGGCACTGATAAAAGCCACGGCTTCTGGGCATCCAGCATCTTATCTGCATCTGGGGATAAGAGGGAGGGGCAGAGAGAGAGACAGAGAGGCCATCACCTCCACCTCACAGAGGGAACGTGACCCCAGAGGGACAAAAGGCGGCAGAAGACACAGCTGGCACGAACAATGTGCGCCAATAGCACTCTGGCAAACCACTCCGAAAAATAAGGAGGAAGACAGAGAGGAAGGGGGCAGAGAGCTCACAAGAATATTCTGACTCCTGATGATTGCCAATTTCTGTGGTATAGTTATTACCCTGACAGCAGAGCCAACTTCAAGGTGCCAGTGGTTTCACAATGGGCACACACACTGCGGAATATTTAACAGTCATCTCTAGCGCACCACTGATTTGGAGCCAGTTCTGGGGGTCTGTCCCTCAAGCCTCTACTCTTTTTTTCGGTTACTATTTCCTACCTTCTGGCCCTTGCATACCAATTTCAGAATCTCACCACTTCTGGGTTCCACATGACTGCTGCTCATTATATATTTTTCTTTAAGGCACTTGCTGTTAGAAGACAGGTCCCACAACTAGCACTGGAAGCAAACTCACTTTCTGCAAAGTCAAAGGTGATGTTAAAATGAGCATGTAATCATTAAAATAATGTTCTCTGCACTTCCTGAAGTCCTCTCTTTGTGCAGGGTCTGGTGACCCAGAGACTGCTCTGTGGTCCTGTGGCCTGTTTCTCTGCTTGCCTCTTGTGAGGCTGCTATGTGAGACAGGTACGGCTTCTCACAGCCCTTCACCAGGAGGAGACAGCAACGTGAGACACATCCCCAGGGCACCTTCCCCACGAGCTTGGACTGGGTTTCCGCAGAGATTCTGCCTGTGCCACAGCTTGGGGCTGCAGTGTGGTCCACAAGAACGATGGAACAGCTAATGTGGACCGAGAGCCATGGAGGACAGAGATCTGCAGGGAGGGCCAGGAGGCGGCTGAGGTGGAGGTGGAGGTGGAGGAAGAGCAGCGGGAGTCTCCCAGAGCTGCCACACTGCTCCCCCGATGAGCCACTGTGCTCAGAGCACATGCTCGCAGGATGCATGGACGCGGACACCAAAAGATGCTGTCGTGGCCATTCTCTGTCGCTATAACACATTGCCTGAAACAGGGTAACTGATAAAGAATAGAAGTTTATCTGGCTCATGGTTCTGGAGGCTGGGAGTCCAAGCGCGTGGTGCCAGCATCTGGGAAGGGCCTTTTTGCTGCACTGTAACATGAAGGAAGGTGTCACATGGCAAGAGAGCTTGCTCTCATTACAAAGCTACTCTCAATCATCATCATTAGCCCCTCAGCCCATGACCCAGAGCCCCCCTGACCCAGTTACCTCCCAAGGAGGTGCCTCCAAATACCATTATCATATGACTCTGAGGATGAAGTTACCAACACATGAATTCTGGGGTTCAAACCATAGAAAACATACAGATTTCACAACAGCTCCATTCATCATAGCCCTAAAAGAAAATCAGTATAAACACCAATCAACAAAACAATGAATAAATCAATTGTGGAGGACTATACAGCAAAGCAAAAGAAAACTATCTGTAGAAAAAAGAAAAGGAAAGAAGAAAGAACTTCACAGATATAACACTAAGAAAAATAATGAAATGCCAAAGCATATATTGTGTGATTCTTTTTCTACAAAGCAAATTAATCCGTGGCCATGGAAATCAGACTGAGATACACAGGGAAGCTTCCACGGGTGCTGGTAATGTTCCCCATTTTAATCTAGGTGGCGGTTACAAAAGTGTTTTCACCATGGAAGAATTGGGTGAGTATTACATGTAAGATGTTTGTGTCATTATAGTTATGATTCAAAATGAAAATTAATAAATGTAAGGAAAAGTTTTTTCAAGAAACATAGTATTGAGTGAAGATAATGAAAGACAGAACAACAGGTATAACTAAACAGTGTTTAGTAGTTAAAAGGTATGTGCACATTATACAACAATATACGTCTTACAAGAACACAAACCAAAAAAGACACGCTAAATGCATTAGAATGGTTGCTTATCTTTCAGGGAATGGGAGAAAGGAATGGTGATAAGAAAGAATAAGTCAATAATAAAATAAGAGCAAGGCCCTGCTCAGACCAGCGGGGTTCAAATGCTAAGTAAGGAAGAAAAGGAAGAGGAGAAAGAAGAGGAGGCTCAGTCAGAACTCAGCACATGTCCTCCAGGAGGTGGGCCATACCCACCCCTGTGCTTTTATTTACCTCATACTTTTAATTAGCTCACTCTTTTATTTTTTATTATTAATTTTTGTACCGGGGATTGAACTTGGGTCCTTGCACGTCTTTTAAAAAACTGAAGTGTTTTAGAAGTGACTCCATCCGAAGTTTTACAAATGGCCAGGGAACACATGGAAAGATGGTCAACAAATAATTTCTAGGTAATGAGAATCAAAACCACAAGGAGATGCCACTTCGCGTTCGTCAGGATGGCTGTAGTAAAACAGAGGACAATAAATAGGTGTTCGTGTCGGCAGGATGGAGAGAAAGCGAAACGCCTGCACAGTTGGTGGCTTGCAAAATGATGCCACTGCTGTAGAAAGCAGTATAGCCGCACAGAACTGCTGTTTTATTTGGCAACCCCTCTGTGAGTACACGCACAAAAGGATGGAAAGCAGGGTCTTGAAGAGATATTTGTGTATCTCATGCTCCTGGCAGCATCAATAGCAACAGCCAAAAGGAAAAAGCAACCCAAGCGCCCATCAATAGATGAGTGGAAGCAAAATAATATAAATTATTCAGCCTTTAACAAGAAAGAAATCCTGACACATGCCTCACATGGATGAACCTGGAGGATATTGTGCTAAGTGAAATAACCATTCACAAAAGGGCAAATAACTGCATGATTACACTAACATGAGCTACCTAGTGTAGCTGAATTCATAGAAACAGAAAGTAGAAGGGTGATTGTGAGAGGTTGAGAGTAAGGAGCATGTGGAGTTGTTTAATGGGTACAAAGTTCCAATCTTGCAAGACGAAGACTTTTGTAGATGAGTAATTGTGATGGTTACTCAACAGTGAGAACATACTTCATGCCACTGAACTATGTACTTAAAAATGACTAAGATGCTAAATTGCATGTATATTTTGCCACATTTGTTAAATTAGGTGGGTTTATATCACTATTATAAATGAAAATCCTCTTGCCCTAGAGGAAAAGTTGCCATGAAACTAAAGACAGTCACGCTCCTTCAAACAGGGTGATGCTAATATTGCCCTAGATGCTGCAGCCTACTAAGGCTGCGTCTCACTTTACTGAAAGTGAAGATCAGCAAATGCCAAGGAAGTGTTAAAGGTGCCCTGGAACCAACTTTCTCCTTGACAAATTCAGAAGGGCTGAAAGAGAGCTTTAAAGGTAGCTAGCTGTCTTCTCCCCACTGGGCTTAACAGGGTGGTGCGTGGGGGCCTCTGTAACTGTTTCTGATGCTAAGGGCATGGTTACCCACACTTCGGAAGACTTGTAAGGAGAAGGGTGTAGGGGCCATCAGTGTCTTGGGCAAGGACAGGCTAGGGCATGCCAAGTGAGAGGGGCAGGGGAGGGAGGCGCCTGCTGGAGGTTCTTCTCCGGCAGTAAGTCTTAGAAAGTGGTCCAGGGCCGTTTAGGCAGGGAATTCCAGGGTCTCCGGTGCCTCAGCATGGGTACCTTGATCTTAAGGACTCCTTGTGAGTATGGGCCCAGCTGGAGGAGGAACGGGCAGAGACTTCTTCAAGTGCTGGCCCAGGGAGGGTCCATGTTGCTTTGGTGCAGGAGTTGTACTTCCTTGAAGTAAAAGCCAGTCCCAACAGGCCAGGGCATGGTCTAGAAGGCAGACGATGATCGAGTGGGTAAAAGGTAGGGAACTGAAGGAGGAAATGTGAAGAGCGTGGCTAAAGAGGTACCACTGGATGCCTGGTGTTTCAGCAGGCCCTGCATCCACACCCTTTATGTGGAAAACAGTGCCTCGGTTTTCTTTTGGGAAGCTAGCTCTCTGCAGGATTCTTGGTGCCTTTGGTCTAGAAAGGCTGACTGACCCATTCCTAGTACAGAAGGCAGAAGACTCAGCCCTTCCTTGTCAGAAGATGCCACCTTCCCTCCCCACAGTGATGCCATAAATTCCTGACTTAGCTACATCTGAAGTTAGACTTATCCATCCCAAGTTTATGCCTCTGAGGGATACACCGTTTTAACTGACATAATGTTTGGGAGGTGGGTCTCACTACAATAAGCCCTTCATATCCATGGGCTCCCCATGTGCAGATTCAGCCAACCACGTCTAAAATGTTCGCGGGGCGGGGGGGGAGGGGGGGCTGTGCCTGTACTGAACATGTACAGGCCTTCTCGCCGTCATGATTCCCAGAGTGTAATAACTACGTACAAAGGGTCTCCATTGAATCTAGAGATGATTTACAGAATCCATGAGAACGTGCCTAGGTTACATCCCAAGGCTGCACCACTTTATATAAAATCCTGGCGCACCCGTGCATTTTGGTTTGGGAGGAGGATAGGTCTCCTTCCCCTCCCAAATGCTTAAGGGCAACTTTAGAATCTTCTTGTCCAGGGACCCTGTAAGTTTCCACCTCTGTGCAGACGCAGCAGACCACTCAGGAGCCCCTGCAGTTCCAGGCCCGCCAGGCCCCACATTCGCTAGCAGGGCACCCCAGCCCGGAAGTCACTCATGAGTTCTAGCTGACCAGCAGGAACCTAACATCTCACAGACATTTACTTTAAAGCCTGACTTTGAGGTTAGCTTCTTTCGTATTCCGGCATCACACGTTGCCGCGGGTCCTCGGGAAGCCTCTGGTCTCCTGGTGCCGGTAGCTGTCACGCCTGGGTCAGAGACCGAGGCAGCGGCCACACACAGGCTACCTGACCTGCCCCGCCCTCGTGCGGGCCGGCGGGAGCGCACAGATCCTCGCACGCATGCGCGGGGCGGGGGCCACGCCTCGGGCCTGCGCGTTGTCGCTCCCCTGACGGAGGGAAGGGGCGGGGCGGCGGGCACGCGCTGAAGGTGGCAGCCGGGCCCTCCAGGTTTCCTGCGCCTCTGATCGGCCTTGGGCTCGCGCGGAGCCACCCCTCACTGCCCCTCTGTGTCCTCCCGCGGCCCACCCGGTCAGCCGTGCGGAGCTGAGAGAATGGAGGGTGTCCGCCCCCTCGGCTCTCGGGGGGCCCTGAGGAAACGACCGCGAACAGCCTGAGCCGTCGTCCTTGCCGAGCGGCGCATGAGCGCGCAGCCGCGAGCGGGCCGCGCACGTGAGGGCAGTGAGCGGCGCGCAGGGCCGTGCTCGTGCGCGCGCGCTCCCGCCGCAGCCCCGCCCGCGCCCGCCCTGTCTCTCCGCGCCGGCCCGGGAGCCCAGTCCGCGAGCGGCGGCGGCCGGAGGGACGATGGGCGGCGCGGCGCGGGCAGGCCCGGCCCGGCTCGCCGCGCTCGTCCTGCTGGCCTGCAGCCTGTGGCCGGCGCGGGCGGACAACGCGAGCCAGGAGTACTACACGGCGCTCATCAACGTGACGGTGCGGGAGCCCGGCCGCGGCGCCCCGCTCACGTTCCGCATCGACCGCGGGCGCTACGGGCTCGACTCGCCCAAGGCCGAGGTCCGCGGCCAGGTGCTGGCGCCGCTGCCCATCCACGGAGGTGAGGCGGGCCGGGCGCGTGCGGAGGCGGCGGGCCTGGGGTCCCGGTCCCCGGCCGGTCCCGGGCGGGGCTCGGCTGCGGCGCCGGGCGAAGGTCCGCGGGGGCCCGGCCTCCCCCGCTGGAAGGAGGCTCCCGAAGCGTCCTGGGTTTTTTCCGTTCCTTAGAAGAAAAAAGACTTCGAATGTTCCCTCTTTCCGTTTGGGTAGCTTGTTTACCGGAGGGCATTGAACTGCGAGTTTGCAGGGACAGCTGAGACAAAGGAGGTGGTGCAAGAGCGCAGAACTAACGCGTGGGGGATGCGATCCTAACCCGTAGTTTGGAACCGGCAGGTTTGTTCCTGAAATCCCGGGGGCAACGCCGCGTGGATCTCGAAGGATGGGAGGCCCTTTCTCTAACGTAGAAATGGGCCCTTTTTCCTGAAGTGGCGAATGGGAGGGGGATGGACGAGGAAAATGGGAATCGTCCCTGTTGCTTTTGGCTCTTGTTCTGCCCCAGCAGTTTTACTGTAATTTGAGCCAGAACATTTCCCATTATGAAGAGTCTGAGACCAGTTGGGACTAGTAGCCAAGTCTTCAGATCGTGGGTGCTGACCAACAGGGAAGTAGGTGAAATCGTCAAGAATTGTCTTTGAGGCCGTTTGATTTGTCTCCGTGGTTTTCTGTAAACACGGGCTCTGTTTAGTTAATGATTTGGTCTGGCACTTAACATTTTCTTAAATTACTGGTCGTGTTTCAAAGGAGAAGATACCAGTCATGGTGTATGATGGTGGGGCATGGGGTTGGCACGTTGTGAACTTTTGGAAAAACGCCTGCTCTCTTCTCCACTCCCACTCTCACTTTGAGAATGCTGAGGGGTTTTTTTTCTTTTTTAAAGAAACTGTTATTATTATTTATTTATTTATTCATTTATTTATTTTTTAGTACCGGGAATCGAACTCTTGGGACCTTGCGCTTGCGAGACAGGTGGCGGCACCACTGAGCTAAATCTCTGGCCCAAGAAACTATTATTTATGTTAAGATGCCCAAAGCTAGGCAACCTGAATAAAGTAATGCCCTTTGTGGTCGTCATGCAAAATATTAAAACTTCATGCATCTCTGAGGTGTGTATTTGTATGGCAGCATGTTAAGTTGCTTTCTTCTTTGAGTCAGTTTGGCTGAGGAAAAAGAAAACATGTAGGGTTTTACTATAGCCTGTGCCCAACTTAGTCTGAACTCTTCAAAGTTCATCTTACACGTCACGCGCACGTCTCATCTTTCTTAAAAGCAGCAGGTAGGGTCCCTGCTAGGCTTAGAAATAACTTTTGTCTCTCGTTCATTCAGTAAATATTTGCGTGCCTGCTCTGTGCCAGTCACTGTGGTTGGGACACATAATGTTGCCAAACTATGGCACTAACAATGCTAGTCTATTTTCTGGCGAGGAGAACCTAAAGGTCACGTGGAAGGGGAGGAAGAGGAAGAGAGGCAAGCAGTTCTGGAGCAAGAGCTGTCCCTGTATGAGTTTTGAAATCTGTGGTTTGTCTTTGGGGCTTGGTTCCCTCGGGCACATCAGATCTCTGGCCCTAACTTTACATTCTTGCCTCCAAAGTGTTCCAAGTACTTAAAATCTGTATTGCTTGTATGTCAACCCCACCCCCCAGCCCCATCTTTAAGGAAGTTTTGTCTTAGTTCCAAACAGGATGGGGTAGTCCTGTTGCCCTCTCACGAAGTAGCATCGTAAGATTAAAAACTCTGAGTCAGACTTGTGACGTGTGGATATTGTGTCACACGGGCTATGTAATGTTGCCACTTAGCTTCAGTCTCTTCATCTGGAAAATAGAATGATGATGTATTTACCGCTTAAGGTGTGAGAGGTTTAAATGGTGTTTGTTTGTTTGTTGAGGGTGCTGGGGCTTGAAATCGGGGCCTTCATACTGACCTGTATCTATGCAGCCCTCTTTATTCTTTATTTTTAGACTGGGTTTTGCTAAGTTATCCCAGGTAGAACTTGAATTTACAATCCTCCTGCTTCAGCCTCCCAAAGTGCTGGGATTATAGAGGCACCAGGCTTGGTTCTTGAATTCTTAAATGAGTAGACATGTTAACCTAAAACAATCTCTAAATTGGTGAGGTTTTAGACACTACAACACAATGAACACATTTGTGAAGCCATACATGAAGACTGTGTGTAGTCAGTTTTTCTGAGTTCTGTCTTGTCTTCCTTTCCTTGATTCCCTGGGGTGTTGTTTTCCATCTGTACCACAGGAGAATTGCGCGACTTTCCTCATTTGATGGTAGGATCCTGCAGGTGGTTTGAGTCTGGCTTCGTACCAAGGGGCCTACAGTGTATGTTCTTTCAGCCCAGCAAATACTGAGTAAAATCCCACTGCGTGCCAAGCACCATTCAAGACTCTGGCAAGGAGAGAGTGGCAGCAGCAGTGAATAAAACTGATTTCTTAAAAAAATCCTGTCTTTCTGAAGCTGTCATTCTAGTGGGGACTATTTAAAAATTAGTCTACCTATAAATTGTTTCTAACCATTGTTTACATGAAATCCAAGAAGTTCCTCTGCTTGTGCAGTAGAAACCTGTTAAAATATTTTGAAAATAAGAATATGGTAGAAATCTGCTAAAATTACTCATGTTTAAGAAAATGGTTTAAAATGCTAATAATATATGGGGGTACTTTACGGTCTTGATTTAGTGAATTTTAATTTTGTATATTTTCAGAAAAAAATTGTATTAATGACCTTGACACTGATCGTTCTCAATTGAAGAGAATTTTTGACGTATTTATTGAGACCTTCATGTATATTGGCATAACAAAGTGATATTCAAATTATATATATATATATATATATATATATATATATATATATACACACAAGCTCAAAAGTTAGGAGACACAATTCCTGGCTCAAAACCACCTATGGCCCATAGATCTGAAATTCATGGAAATTCATTTTGAGAGTGAGGGACAGAAATGAACATAAAGACATAAAACTACGAGAGCTGACCCTGTTTTCCTAGAACTTAACATAATGGCTTGTTTTACATCAATGGCTTGATTTGTGAAATAGAAACCTTTCTTGTTTTTCAGTGCAACTCGCAGACATGTATGCATTACAAAGTTAGGCATGTGAGAATTAATAAGATTATTTGTCCTCTAACTTTTTTCTTTTTGCTTTGGTGGTGGTAGTGGGGATTTAACCCAGGGCCTTGCACGTTAACCATTAGGCAAGTGCTCTGTCACTGAACTATATCCCCACCTTGTCCTTCACCTTTAAAAGACAAATAAACCATTTTTTTCTTAGATGCTTTGGTATTTTGAAAGTACGTTTTGGAAAGAGTTATACTTCTGCCTTGTAAAATACTTGGTAAACAAGTGTTCTACTTTGAAAAAATGGAGTTTTAAGGACCGAGTCGTACGGTTATGCATAGATGATAGTTCCTTTCTTATTACAATACTTACTGAAATAGTAAGCTTAGAAATAGGAACAAAATGTTTGATACCTTTGCAGAGCTGAACAGCCAGTGTGTACTGGGGAGGAGACATTGTAAATGTGCTTTATGTGTGTGCACACTGACTTTGTGTTTGAGCCTGGGCTGGGGGTTGGGAGAGGAGAAAGCCCTGTGTTGGTGATGTAATTATGTATGCAGATGTGCTGGTGGGAGAAATTCAGTATCAGCCACCTTTTGCCTTGCTTAGAAATTTTCAGAATTGGATATTACAGCCTAAGAGAACAGTTTTACAAAATGATAAACCCTTTTCAATGTCTTCCTGACTATAAGCATGCAATAAAATTTTAAAAACAATTCTTAGATTTTTATGTTTTTTAAAAAGTGATCCTATTGGATGAACCCTTTAATGGATCCTTTAATGAACCTGAAATTGATTTTAGAAATTCTCATAAATAGTGAGAGACATTGATGTGAAAACAGGAGTTTGGGTGAAAGGGATCCTGTAATACTGTTAGAATTCAGAATGGCAAAGGCAGGAGCTAGTGAACTGAGACACATTTCAAAATATTTAGAGAAAAAGTACATATAATTTTGGGAACAGAGACTGAATATTCAGAATTCTGAAAGCTGGAGGCTCTAAAAACCACGAGTTGACATAATTAAATAACCAGGCAAGAAAAATTAAATTATATTGAACTTGACAGCTTTGTGGGGTGCTAGGGGTTTGTTTGTTGAGACAGGATCTTGTTATGTAGCTCCAACTCAAGATTATCCTCCTTCAGCCTCCTGAGTACAGGAATGCACCATCATGCCTAACTCAGAAAATGTTTTTACATACATTTTTCCTTCACTTTTGGATGATTTCCACTAGCATACAAATATTAGAATATTTTTAAAGAATCACTCAACCTCCCCACCAAGTCCCTAACCTCCACCTCCCTATTTTTCTGTTTCTGTTACTGCAAGTCCTGTCATAGATATTGTGTATATGGCCAGGGATTTAGCTCAGTGGTTCCGCTGCCTGCCTCGAAAGCGCAAGGTCCCGAGTTCGATCCCCGGTACCAAAAAAAGAGAAAGAGCTATTGTTTATACTATGAAGATCTTTGATTGCTGTGTGAATGATTTTGATAAAAACATGGTGTATTTAACTGATACATTCAGTGACAGAGTCAGGATTTCTAAGATCTCAGTGGGTTGAAGTTAAGAGAAAAGTTCACAGAAATGAGTGTGTAATCTTCATTGAGGCTTGTTGAGAGGAAAGCAGGCTTAGCTTCACTTTGCACGTCAAAGCCTGTGAACTGTCCCTGACCTTGTCCAGGTTAATCTTGTGCTATGTCTGGATCTAGGGCAATGGTGGAGAGCCCATAGCACATGTGCTGCAGCAGGCACACAGGAGCCTAGTGGCCTGAGCATCTGATAACAACGCACATAGGGGCCATGCGCATGCTCGGAATGGAGTAGAGCACTACATGTGTTGCTCCCAGACTAACAAACTGTGAGCCAAGGTTTGACAAATTATCGGCACACACACAACAGCGAAGATCACATTACTTGTGCAAAAGCACACCAAATGCAAACTTTTACCTTTCAGTAAAAAGCTTTTGAATCATTAGAAGCTGTTATTGTGTTTTTCTTGTAAGATGAAAGATGTTAATATAGAGTTGTTTTTTCTAAACTGAAACTTCAATGCTCAGGTTAATTGCAGTGCTGGCACTTTGCGATGAATAAGTGGGTTTTGGGTTGCAGTTTGGGCACTCAGTCTCTAAAAGGTTCACTATCACTGTTCTAGGCCAGTGCAGTCCCACTGCATTAAGGTCAGACACACCTTCAGTTTTTGTTTATGTTTAGTTCTGAGTACAAGTTTTAAGAGCTGAACAAACTACAGAGCATCATTTTTGAATGTTATAAAAGGGAAATCCTTCATTGGAAAGAATAGTCTAGATAGTTTCTAAGGTGCCTCTCACCTTAAACAAGGTGTGACTGTAAAGTAATAAGACAATTAAATTTGCCCAAACATACCCACTAAGGAAAGTGTTGTCCTTTTCAAACCAGTCACATGGTAGAGTGTACATATATATGTACGTATCATGTAGCAATGAAGTAACATTGTTAGCATTAGTTTTGTGAGTTTATCTTTTTTGAATGGTTAAAAATATCTGTAGTATATTAAATCTTTTCTTGATAGGTTTGAATTTTGGTAGCGTTCGGAAGTTATTTAGAGGTAGTTGTAGTGAATCAAGTGTTTACCCACAAAGCGTAATGAGAGTTGTTTAAAAGAGACAGAGAGGAGCTATAAAGGAAGGAAACATTTTTAATGTTTTATGCATTCATTCTTTTTTTTTTTTTTCATTCTTTCTTTACATAGTTCTCAAAGAAGGCTTGTCTTTGGGTCCATGTTCCCATTGAGGGATAAATGGGCAGTCTTCAGGGTTAGGTTTGTTTTTGTTTTCGTGGGACTAAAAATTGAACCTAGGACCTTCACACTGAACTACATTCCCAGCCCTTTTTAATTTTAAGGCAGGGTCTTACCAAACTGGCAGGTTGGATTTGGGCTTGGAATCCTCCGGTCTCTATCTCCCAGGGTGCCAGGATGACAGTTGTGTGGCACCATGCCTGTCTTTCAGGGTTACTTTTTCAAAAATATAGCAGTCTTGACCTATTTACAAGGACCAAAACTATTTTTTATACCATCAACTTTTGTTTGTCTTATTGTCATTAAGTATTTCATGCCTGGTTATTATTTATGTAAATTGTAATAGTGTAGCTTTCTTTACTGTTAGAGGCAGTTTTGAATAGAACAAAGGGAACCCTTCAGGTAGCAAATGAAATGAATCAAAAACACTTAATAAGGGCCAGGGATTTAGCTCAGTGGTGCCGCCACCTGCCTTGCAAGCCCAAGGTCCCGAGTTCGATCCCTGGTACAAAAAAACCCCACCACTTAATAAGCTGGGGATGTAGCTCAATGGGGTGGTGCCTGCCTGGCAAACCTGAGGCCCTGAGTTTGATTCCCAGTACAAAAAAAACCCCACTTAATAAGCACATACTCTGTGCTTGTGTTGTGTAAGCCCTGTGGTATGTGCAAAAGACATGGATGGTATGGAATTCCTGCCTGAGAAAACTTGGTGGTCTTGTTAACGAGATCAGCCCTATCGGATTATCACAGCTAGGACATGCCACTATAAAAACTGCAGGATATCTTCAATTTATAAATGGATTTTGTTCTGAAGCAGGGGTCTGTAAAGAGTAATATTGGGACAAAGCTATGGCTATTTGTTTACATGGTGCCTGTAGCTGCTTTCATACTATACCCCCACAGTTGAGTGGTTTTGACAAGAACCTAGCGAGCCTGTAAATCTAAAATACTTATTTTTAGTCCCTGTAAGAAAAAATTTGGTGATCTCTGTTATAAATCTTCATTTATACCTTAGCTTTCTATTCTGTGGACAAGGATTTGATTCCTAACTTGTCCCAAACTGAGCTTGTGCTGCAGAATCATGTCTTCTTTCTTTTAGCCAAACACCTAAGACTGTACCTGGCACTATAAGTCAATCAAATATGTGGTAGCATTTAATCCTGTGATGCTTCATCTGCTAGTAAACTGATGGCAATTAAGGCATATTAAGAAGATTTGTATATGAGGTGACAGTAGTGATATAGAATCCTAGAGAGCTTCCATTATTGTGCTAGATCATAAGTGGTACAGAAACCAGGAAAATGAAAAAATGTTCAGACTTATAGCCCAGAAAGTTTTCTTTGAAAAAGTAGACTTTGAACTCAACATGAGAACTTCCAGCCATAGTAGAGAAGCAGAGACTGGTTTACCTTCCCACCTTACCTGACTAGAACACTTGACAGAGTTATGAAACAGCAATTTTAGATGCCGGTCAATAAACACCCCAAAACGTTGCTTCCTGAGAGAAGGGAAATAAATAAGGGAGACTCACCACTGCCCAGCATTTTCTTGGGGAGTTTCCAGCCTGCAGCAGAGGGAAAGTGTTGTAGTTTGGATCTAGATGTCCCCCTAAAGCCTCATGCGGTCACAGGTGGCTTTTTCACAGGTGGCTAAATCTAGAGTGTATGATGTTGGGATTAAGGGTGGGTAATTACTAAACCAGTACACTGATTGGTTTGGCACCGCCATAATCCCAGTAGTGAGGATAAGCTAATGGGCAGAAAGATGTTGCTAAGGTCCCTTGTTGCTTTTGCTACCATGTGGGTGCTGCACAGGGTTTCTCTACGATGCCCCTCTGCCATGTGCCGCTCTGCCTTGGGGCCTGCTGATTATGGACTGAAATCTCTACAGACTGTGAGCCAAACAAACCCTCTCCCCTTTAACTTTGGGCACTGAGTATTTTGTCTTAGCAGTGGGAGAATATAACACAAAAGGCAAACCCAAATGGAGTCAAGTGGTCCTCTGAGTTGATGAGATAGAGATCGGAGCTCCAGAAGGCTGAGGCAGCTTCACTGTCTGAAGATGAGAGGGTTGTGCCGAGAGCCAGTTGTGAATTGCTGTGCGTATTTGGTTTAGCACCAGTCTGCACATCCGTGAAGACGCTACTGGAGGCCAGGGAGAATGGCTAGAAATTAGCATGCATAGCATGCATGACAGTTCTTAGAGTTCTAGTGTGGCTGGGAGTAGTTCATATTCTCTCTGGTCAGAGTAGAATGACCTCCTCGTACACAGGACATGGTGCGAGGCCAAATTACTCCTAGACCAAAGCCTGTTCTGGACCCCTCCCCTCCCCCTGAAGCTTAAAGGCAAATTTTAAAAAAGAATCTGTAAGAATCTTTTTGGTCTATGTCTGGTACTGAGTAACCACTTTGAAGATAACGATACACAGTGTAATAACTATTATTCTCTTATTAGTTGATAATGAAACTTTATTTTTTCATAAAATAAAGGAGGTCACAACATTAACAAAAAAGATGCAGCCCAGATGTAAACAAAACATTTAAGAAACACTTCATATGCTTAATAGATCATTGATAATGTACTGATCAATTAACACCTAATAAAATTAATATTATCAATGTAGAAAACAGAATCTGACCTATTCCAAGTTACTTAACTTACCCCAGAACAAAACCCACCAATATTTAAAGGAATATATCAAAATCCAGCTCCAGAAAACATAAAATATGAAACTAACACCTCACTCGAGAATCACTGGGCTTGCAAAAAAGCAGGAAAATATGACCCAATAATAAAAGAAGTTGGTAAAAAAACAAAAAGACCCTAAAATGACACAGATGAAGCATTGTAGATGAAGCTGTTGTACCAGCACTTATTAATATACTTAGTGTGTTCAAGGTGGTCAAAGAAAACATGAACATGAGGAGAAGAAAAGTAGATTTTATTTAAAAAGACCTATATCCACTGTGCATGGTGACATATGCCTGTAATCTCACCACTTGAGACGCTGGGGCAGGATTGGGAGTTGAAGGTCAGCTGGGACTACACAGTAAGACCCTGTCTCGAAAAAAAGAAGAGAAAGACCTATATCAAACTTCTGGCAGTGAAGTCAGCCTTGAAAATGTGTAGGAGTTATAGTGACAGAAAAAAGAAGAGGAAATATAACAAGCAGATACTGTTTATCCCAGATAGTGATGTAGCAGCTAATATGCATTGAGCACATACTGTGTACCAAGCATGGTGCCAGGTATTTTACATGGACTCCATTTAATCCTCAGCAGCCATGGGTGGTGCTTTCTCCTGTGTTAGCTTTGCTGCCCTTTTTCTTCATAGCACTAAGGGTTAGAAACTATATATCCGTTTTCTTTGTTTCTGGGGGCAGAGATCCTGTGTCTTGTATCCACTCTTGTATATTCAGTGATTACTGTGGTACTAGTAGTATGGTGCTGAGCAGTTAGTGTTGGGTGAATTAAAGAGAATGAGACAATTCACTGGCCTCAGGGATTTGACAGAGCTGGGACCTGATGGAAGCATCTGAAGGCAGTGCCCATGCTTTAACCACTGCTTTGTACCACTTCTCAAGTACATTTAGTAAATTACGAAATATCCGCTCAGTGGAATGTTACATAGCCTAAAAGAGAATCATAAAAGCTTAGTGTGTGTTAACAAAAGTAAACACAAAGTGATTGAATTATGACTGTGTTAAATTTGGTTACAGCGGACAAAGGCTCAACGTAATATACAGAAATAATTGTTATAGTTTATAATAATTAGGTTATCATCAATTACATCCTTCTCTTTTTAGCAAATTACTATGGGGCTGGAGATACAGCTCTGTGGTAGAGCATGTGTGAGGACCTGAATTTGAACTCCACCAGCACACACACACAAATCATTGTCAATTTTCACGACAAAGGGAAAATCTTGGGTCGTGCTGATTATCCTGAAGAGGCTCGCCAGGGAGAAGTACATATCTATTAGCATGTATTTATTTATCTTACAGTGTTGAGCATTGAACCTGTGGCCATGCATATGCTAGGCATGCCCTCTACCACACTCTTAGTGACATCCCCAAACCTCTTTTCTTGTCTAAGCTTATTCCCTAATATCCAGAGAACAGAATGAACTCCAGGCATTGGTTAGAATGGGTAGGAACCTAAGCTACTAATAATATGGTGAAAGGGGCATATCTTTCCTAGTAAGATAAGAAGAACTCTGCAACTGAGACTACTTGGTCCAAACGTAAAGCAAGCTGAAACGTCACATGATTTTGAGTAGTAACTAAATCCCGAAGAAGGAAAAGGACTCTGAGCACAGACTTCTCTGTAAAACTTTCATAGAATTATTCTAACTCCTATTGGTTGTGTTGATTTTTGCTGTTTAGAATTAATCTGTTACTAAAGCATGGAAGACTTAATTGTAGTTGCAGAGCAGAAAGTCAGCTTTATCAACCTTAAGGGTATACAAATTTGGATGACAAAATTAGAGAAATTCAAGAGAGAAAAGAGATACTAGGGACAGCTAAGCGAGCCAATATGTTTAGCTCTCAGAATGAAGACTTAGGTAGTATGAGCCAGGTGCAGTGGGCCATGGCTGTAATCCCAGCATTCTGGAAAGCTGAAGCAGAGGATTAGAAGTGCCAGCCCAGCTTGAGCAATTTAGCAAAACCCTTTCTTAAAGTAAATAATAGAAAGGACTGGGGCTGTAGCTTAATGCAAAGGCTCTAAGTTCAATCCCTAGTACTGAAAAAGCAAAGAAGGAAAAGAAAAAAGAAACCAGAAAATTTTAACCATGGAGGAAAATAATGAAAGGATATTGAAATCAAAAGAAAGTGGAAATGAAGAAATCAGACTCCTGATTTGTGACATTGCAAATCCACCATTGATGTTGACAAACCAAGAAATAATGTCTCTCAGCCCATTTAGGACTGTGAAGGTGGGCCACCAGAACAATTAAAAATAGTTAAAAGTTGGTTGCCTCTGGGGATCGAGGACAAGTGAGATGCAGTATGCAAATGTTTTTTTCATAATCCATTGGGTGAATTCTCCTTTTTCATAGATCCATCAATAAGATTTCCCCTTTTTCCTCTTTGCTCACTGCAAACAAATATGCTCCCTATTTTTTCCCCTTTGAAGAAGTTCCCGGTTTGCCACCTTCGGAACTCTTCTCCAATGCCAGTGACATGCTGTGGGATGTAGGACTGTGGAGAAACTAACCAGTGAGGTCAGGAAATGCTGTGGAATCAAGTGATTTTATTTCATTAACAAGTTTAGTCTGTGAACCTAAAATAATTTACTGTCATAGCCATTCCACGCCTGACTCAGTGTTGTTTCCATTTTCTCTGGCAGCTACTTTTCTGCCCAATTCATGGTGATAAGCCCTCAGCATCAACTGAACTAAGCACAGTCTGATCCTTTCCCTTGGCTCTCATTGGGCAGTGAGTTACCTTTCAGCCCCACCTGCCTTCTCATTTCTCCCCTTTTTGATACAATAATGTGACTCTTCATGATAATCACCCTTTTTCCCTTTCCTGTATCACATTTGACAAGCAACGGAATATTGCTGAGGAAAATCTTAGAACCCAGCTGACAGGTTTGAAATCATAAATGCTAAACAAAACTAAATGGACCCTTAACAGTGACAGTGTTCGGTAATTCAAAAATAATTTAAAGGCATAAGACAGCTCCTAAGACATTCTTTCTTTGTGTGTGCCCCCTGTCACCTCTTTTTTGTATTCATATTTCTGAGCCTAGGCTAGTCCTCTAAGCTCTACCTTCATACATTCACCTGCCTACTTGGTACATTTACTTAAATGTCTGAAGTTCATCTCTAAATTGACAAACCCCAAATGGAGCTTTTTTTCTTGTAACCTCCCAATTTACTACCACAACGCCCACTATTCTCAGTAAGTAACATCCCTGTCCACGCTTGTTGTTTAAACAAATTTAGGAATCATCCTTGTGTCTTTTCCTCACATTCTACATCTAATCTGTCCTTCATAGTTCACCTTCAGAATGTGTCACATCTGTTGTTTGCCATTTTCACAGCTGCCATCTTAATCCAAGCAGCTGTCACCTCACTCCCCTTGGTCTGTCTGCTACTTCTAACTTCCATCAGTCTTTCTCCGTGCAGTAACCGGAATACTCTTGACGGTCACCTGGCCATGTTGCTCCTCATATAAACCCCTTCAGTGGCTTCTCACCAGCCCAAACTTGGAGAACCTTTGCTGTGATGTTTAGACACTCCTCCTCTGGTCAGCTTCAGCCCTCCCACACCATTCGTTTGTGTCGCTCTTGTTCACCTGCTAGAACCATTCTGATGTGCTTTCACTTCCTAAGGCTTCTAAGTTATCTTGTCAGTGAGTACTTTCTGGCTGGCATCCCACCACCTGTATTCCTTACTTCCCTCACAGTGTTTGCTGTATTAGTGGAGCTTTACAGTTCTTTGGTTCTGTTCAGTTGCCATTTAAAGGAATAGACTTTGAGACAGGGAGAGGAATTAGGCTCTTAGAACTTAGCCATTAATGATCAAGAAGTCTAGCTGCCCATCTGAGGCTTCATCCTTCCAACAGATTGTACAATTTAAGCTTGAAAACATGTAGTGACAGAAATCCACCACATTCATCTCTCTAAAACTGAATGTTAGAAAAATTGGTTTAAATATTTGTAGACAGTTGTTAATTTCCTTGTCTAACCCATATCCTCTTTTAGGCTTCATATCCCTATTTCTTTCAACCGTTCTTAGTAATGTGGTAATTTAAACCCAGAATGCGTTTGTCTGTGGGTACTCCATTGAGAGGGTGCTGTGGGTTGGTGTGGTCTGAATGTTGGCCCAAATCAGTATGTTGTTACTTAATCCTCAGTGTGACCATGTGCAGAGGTAGAGACCAGAGGAGGTGATTAGGTAATGAGGATAGGACCCTCATGAGAAACAGAGACCAGAGGGAGTGTGTGTACATGCCGTTTTGTAGCATTTGAGAACACACAGGACATGGGTGGCAAACCTATGGCATGTATTTTACTGTGTTTTTCTTTTAAGACAAAAGATGTTCATGTATGAGTTGTTTTTTCTAAACTAAAGCTTCAATATTCAGGTTTTTGTGTTTTGTTTTAGACAAGGTCTTGCCATGTAGCCCAGGCTGGCCTTGAACTCACAGCGAGCCTTCTGCCTCGGCCTCCCAAGGGCTGGGATGACAGGCGTACACCACCACACCCGGCCAGTATTCAGATTTAATTGTAGCGTTGGCACTTTGCAATAAATAAGTGGGTTTGGGGTTGCACTTTGACACTTGGTCTCTGAAAGGTTTGCCACTCTGACGTAGGAGGTGCCATCTTAAAAGCATTGCTGGGCCTCCGTACACCAAATCTGCTGGTGCCTGACCTTGGACACACCAGCTTCCAGAACTGAGAAGAATAAATTCATGCTTCTTATAAATTACCCAATCTGAGGTATTTTAATATAGCTACCTGAATGAACTAAGACATGGGTTGACTAGTATTCTACAAAAATTCATGTCTACCTAGAACCTGAGAATGTGACCTTATCTGGAAAAAGGATTCTTGCAGATGTCATTAGTTAAGGATCAAGATGACATACTAGTTTAGAGTGAGCCCTAAATCCAGTGACTCGTGAATGTCATCTTCATAAGAAGAGAGGATACAGAGAGACACACAGAAAAGGATATAGGAAGAAGGAAACAGATTGGAGTGATTCTGCTATAGGCCAGATGTCTTAGTAACTTTTCTCTCATTGCTGAGACAAAATACCCCACACCCAAAGTTAAAGGGGGAAAGGTTTATTTGGCTCACTGTCCATAGACGTTTCAGTCCATAATCAGCTGGCTCCAAAGCAGAGTGGGAGAAGGGCAGCAGTACATGACAGAAGACAGCGGAAGCAAGAAGCGACTTTAACAGCATCTTCCTGCCCCTTTTATCTTGTTGAGATTGCTTAGGGTAGGCACCACTCACGCCCTTAATCCTAGTGCCCTCGGGCCAAGCATTGCACCTTGAATCAGTCACACACTCTAGATTCAGCCACCTCTGAAAAAGCCCCACCTAAGACCCCTTGAGGGTTTTGAGGTACATCTAGATTATGCTATAACGCCGGGAAACGCTAAGGATTGCCAGATTCTACCAGAAGCGAGGAGAAAGGCCTGACATGGTTTCTCTCTCACAGCTCCGGAAGTGAGTGATCCTGCCAAAACCTTAATACCAGACTCCTGGCTTTCAGATATGTGAGACACTAAATTTCTGTTGTTTTAAACCGGCATATTTATGATAATTTGTTATGGCAGCCACAGGAAACTAATAAAAAAGGAAACCTAAAATTGAACCCAGTATTTCAGGGTTCGGGTTTGTTGGTACAGGAGAGAGCAGAACTCTTTCCATTTTTCTGGACACCTAAATTACTTTGATAATCGTAATCACTGACTCACACTAAATTTACTCTTGTTTAAACCTTTAAAATCTTTCCATTGATCTGTATCTAAGCCGTGTAATTTTATCTTTGCTAGGTTCACCCTGTTCATTCAGCCTGTTAAGATGTCTTTGGAATCCTGATTTGTCATCCAGAGTCTTTACTCTTTCTAGTAGCCTCTAATGAGTGTCATGAGCATTGGTTTTTCTGTCTTCATCTAGGATCCTGCTAAGATTTTGACAAAAGCTATGGAGCTTTCTGTAGAAAAATACATGTTTAAATAACTTATGATAAGCTTTAAAAGATTCAGTTGTCTTTTGAAGCCCTAAATGGGCCACAGACTCTTAAGTTATTTTGAAAATATGGAGAGTAAACAGACCCTTGTAGTGGGTGCTGCTAAAACCTTCCAGGAGAGTTGCCGTTGTTCCATTGATCGGCACTCTTGCGTACCTGATTCATTTTATTGACTTTTCATTTAGCGTGTTATTTCTTTGTCTTATTACACCTTAAGAAAAACATAATCAAATGCTTTGGTGGAAAAAAACGTATTTACTCTGTTCCTCATTGGCCAGGCCAGGAACTGTGGCAAGGAAAGAAAAGGGAATCTTTCCTGGGTTGGCCATAGTGTGTTAGTTTCCTATTGCCACTGTAACAAATGATCACAAACGGTGTGATTTAAAACCATACAGATTGAACTTCCTTGCAGTTATGGATGTCAGAAGCTTGAAATGGGTCTCACTAGGCTGAAGAAAAGGTGTTGCCAAGATTGCATTGCCTCCGCAGGCTCTGAGAACCTGTTTCATGTCTTTCCAGCTTTTGAGGCTGCCCGTGCTCCTTGGCGCGTGGCCCCTTTCTCCACCCACGCCCCCCGCCCCCTACTGTGACAGCCTTCTGCCTTTCTCTTCCACGTTTTAAAGAGTCCTTGCGATTGCACTGGGCCCAATCAGATGGTCCAGGGTAATCTATTATAAAGCAGCCGATTATCAGCCTCATTTTCATCTGCAGTCTGAGTTCCCTCTTGCCTTGTACCATTCCATATTCATAGGTCCATACACAGACATCTTTGGATGAGTCATTCTGCTTCCTACACATAGCAAACTTATGCTAGCACCTGGGATTACAGCTTTCTCTTCACAATGTCTACAAGTTATTCCTTTTTTAAATAAATGATTCCTTTAATAATCATTTCTGAATTTTTACTAACCAGTTAGCAGTACCCTGACTGGTCTGTTGTTGACACAATGGGCCTTTATTGTTTTGTAAATATTAGAGTTACTTACACAGGTTAGTTTCCTAATATCACTTTTCTGTGATTCCTTAAAGGTGTCAATGATGTAGTTTCTCATGTGCATATTGTCACCAGACTAATTCACCTGGATCAGAAATCCTAAATTCAGGTAGAGCAGTTGGTTCAAGTATTCATTTATCAAATAATCATTAAGGATCTATGTACCTGCATGCTGTCTGGTAGGGGAAGTAAGGTGAGTCAGCACCTGTGTACTCCCTAGTGAGGAAGACAGGTATTAGACAGTAACAGGAGTAACTAACAGTAGTCCTTGGTAAAAGCATTATGGTGCAGAGCACAGTTAGAACTCATCAGTCAGCAACACCACCGCTATCCAGTGTATTTGGCCAAGGCTTCCCTGAAGAAATGATGGTCATGCTGAGACTGAAGCATGAGCAGAAATTAATTAAATTGAGAGGAAGGCAGAAAGGAAGACCACCTCAGGGCAAGGAAACATGAAGACAGAAAGGTATAAAAATAATTAATGTGCTTGAGATACTGAAAGCTTACAAAGTAAGGAGAGAGTGATCTATAATAAAACTCAGGGGTTTTTTAATCTAGACTATGTTAGGATCTTGGACTTTGTGCTAAGAGAAGTGGGAGACTGTTGAAGGTTGCTTTTGTGTTTTATAAATTGTGGGGCTGGGGATGTATAGCTCAGTGGTAGAGCATCTGCTTAGCATGCACAAGGTGCTCTGTGTCACAAAAATAAAATTAAATTTTTTGAGGGCTGGGTATTTAACTCAGTGGTGCCTCGCCTGCCTCGCAAGTGCAAGATCCCGAGTTCGATCCCCAGTACCAAAAGAAAATTAAAATTTTTGCCTTTTATTTACAGTTTTTACTAATAATTACATGTTAAATTTTTAATTATGATAAAATACAAAATTTACCATTTTAACCACTTTCTGGTGTACAGTTCAGTAATATTAAGTATATTCATGCCACTGTAAAACTGAAACTCCATACTTGTTAAGCAGCAAGTTTCCTTTTCTCCCTCTATCCAGCCACTAGCAGTCATGCTTCTACTTTCTCTCTTTGTGAATTTGACTACTCCAAGAACCTCAAACAAATGGAGTCATACAATATTTGTCCTTTTTAAAATGGTTTACTTAATTTAGCATAATATCCTTGCATTCATTCATACTGTAGCATGTATTAGGAACTATAAAGTGTTTTAATGTGAGGAATAAAGTGATCAGGTATTAATAAATTAACATTTTTACTAACTGTAGCATACAGCAAGTCTGCAGCAGGATGAATTAGTTTACGAGTGAATACAAAAACACACCCATGAACAAGGACAGGAAATAGAGAATGGTCAGCTCCGTAGTCTCTGTGTCCTCTTCCAGGCACTTCTTCACTCTTCCGTCCAAAAGTGAATACCATCTTGACTCTGAACACCAGAGATTTTGCCCCCCCCCTTTTGCTCTTTTCTTTTTTTTTTGAGACAGGGTCTTGCTATCTGGTTCAGGCTGGCCTGGAACTGGAGGCTCCTCCTGCCTGAGCCTTCTGAGTGCTGGGATTACAGGCAGTTTGGCCCACTTTTGTTTGTTTGTTTGTTTTGGTACTGGGATCGAACTTGGTCCTTGCTCTTGCGCAGCCGGTTTGGCCCACTTTTAAACTTTATGTGTAAAGTTTTTGCTTTACTCACAACACTTCCGACACCAAATATATGTATTTCCCACCCTCAAGCAAGTCTCTGATTCTCTTGAGATACCAACTGATTATCTGAACAATTTCCTTCTGATACTAACTCCCTGGATACTAACTACCACAGCCCCATAGCTTAAGGGCTATCCACAGCATCTCCTTCAGACACTAGTTGCGCCCCAGGATATTGACATGCCTGTTTGACTTGGCTACAGTTTGAAGGGTTTCACAACGCCCTCATGAATAACAAAAAGATGGTACTCCTCTGACCCTTATCACTCAGGAAATTGTTAACGATTTTAGGAGCTCTGTCAGGAACAAGGGACAAGGATTAAATACATATTTCTAATTATATCACAATATATGTGGAAGCATGGTGTGCATTTCTTTGTATTCTTATAACTAGTTTCATAGTAGTAAAATAAATTCATGTTTTAGCATGTGATAGTAATTTTAGTCAGCCCCTGTGAATATATCGTAATTTCTCCATTTACTGTTGATGGACATGTAGGCACTTGTTTTTTGTTTTTTTTTTTTTAGGAATCCAAATAAGGCATTCAAAGATTGGTGATGTCGCACTTGATAGGAGGGTATGCTTAGCATTGTGCAGTCATAAACATTGTACATGTCTTTTTGTACTCATGAGCACGTTTTACTATATTAGATATATGCTGTAGGCACAGAAAGGTATTTCTTTCCTCATCTGTCATTAGGATCATGGCAAACAGTCCTGTAATCAAAGACAGGTTAAAAAGAGAAAGGTTGGGCTGGGGATTTAGCTCAGTGGTTTCACTGGTAAAAAGAGAAAGGTATAACATTTATCTAATTGAAGTTTTATGTGACATGGGAGCCTTAGAGACCTAAAGAACCAGAGAAAGCTGTTTTGATGCTTAGATTCGATAAAGAATAGATAGCTGTGTAGAAGTGTGTTTGGACAAAAGGCTATGTATGACCAAACGGTGCTGCTAATACACTGAAGGAGCAGCCAGCAAGCCCTGCCTGTCCAATTTCTTCTTGTCCTCTCAGCATTGTATTCCTTCCTCCTAGGCACCACCTGTCTTGGAATGAGGATCTTCAAAGAAAGGTTTTGCGGCTTGCTTGAGGGGAGAAGAGTTCAGGTTTCTGTGATTGCCTTAGGAAAGAGGAATTCTGGTTTCTGTGAACCACTTAAGGGAAAAGTGGGCAGGAGACGGGAAGACTGTAGAAGACCTGAGAGAGACCTTCTGAGGCCCTTCCACTCCTTCACTTTAAAGTATTCAGCATGCCAGAACACCAAACTTAAGGGTTGTCATGTTTTTGAGCTGCAACAGTGCTTAGGATTGGAATGGCCCTCTTCTCCTTAGCCTTCGAAGACAATTCATCTTTCTACCAAAAATCTGTTTCTCTTCTAGTACTTGCTGTTTCAGTCAGCAGCACCCTCTTTATCCAGTGTATGTGGCCAGAAACTCCAGCGTCTCCCTCTCTAGACCCCACCCACCCATATCTCATTACTGGGTCCTGTTGATCCAGACTCCTAAATATCTTTCAGATGTGTTCATTTCTCTCCGTGTCCCTTGCAGCCATCTGTGGTTTCTTGTGTCCACTGTGGCTCCCCTCTAACCTAAGTAATAAGACACAGACTTTCTCTTTTGTGCATGCACATGTATCCCCAATATACAGCTCATACTTACAAATGTTATACATACACTGTTGTTTCTGGTTTTTGTTGTTTGTGTATAGGGGGATTGAACCCCAGGGCCTTGCACATGCTATACAACCACTCTTTCTCTGAGGTACAGCCCTAAGCTAGTATCTTAAGGACAAACACTTAAGTTAATAAGTAATAATAGCTGGAATAAGTCTGTATTTTAAGTCTCACTAGCTTTTTGGCTTTCCTTTTCAAAGCTGATTCTTTAAAAACCTTTTGTGGTAGCTAAAGACAGTGCATACAGAAGTAGAAATAGTATACCTCTGTCAGTTTCTTTTTGTTTTTACTTTGCAGGGAGGCTTTCTTTTTTTAAAGGTATTTGTTCTTCTTTGAATGGTTTTAATTTTTGTATGTGTGTGTTTGATAGTAAAGTTATTTAAATTAAAAAAAAATTTGTTGACTTAATGAGGGACATTTAAGGATAGATGGTCATAGGAATATGCCATTTTGCAATATACTGAAAACAAACGTGAGTTAGGGATTCACTGCTATTCCTTTATAGGGTTGGATTCCACTCTTCATTCAAGACACCTCAGATGCCACATGAGTCTGCCACCTGCAATGCAGGCTGAGGAAAGCACCCAGTGTTAATGCATAACTAAATGCCAGTAAAGCGTAATTTTTATTGCTAATAACCAGCATAGTGGTTTTTTTAGTTCAAGTAAATTTAGGAATGTCTGTAGATGCAAGGTCAGTACAGCAAAAACCTAGCGAAAAGCCAGGAACAATTAGAAAATGAAAATTTAAACATATTACTTAAAATAGATTGGCACTAAACCCTGCAAAGCATTTTGTAAGAAATAATGGGAAATTAAATAAATGGAAAAACTTTTCCATGCTCATAGACCCAAAGACTTACCTATTGTTTTTTTGTTTTTGTTTTTGTTTTATTAAATTATTTTATTGGTACCTTGTAGGTATACAACACAATTACATTTCTCATTGGGAATTGTACCTTTACATAATGCATCTTGGTTCTTATTTTTTCCCTGTTCCTAGCCCTCCCTTCACCCCCTCCACCCTTCCCTATTTACAAAGACTTTATTTCCATTTTTTCCATTTTTTCCATTGACTTACCTATTGTTATGATGTCAGTGCTCTCCGAACTGACAGGTTCAAATAACCCTATCAAAGCACTAGCTTGTTTTTTTGCATAGGTTGACAAGCTGACCATAAAATTCATATTGAAGCACAGGGAACCCAAATAGTCAAATACAATCCTGAACAAAATCAGAGAATGAGCATTTCCTCATTTCAAAACTGTGCAAGACAAGGTGGTACTGGCATAGACATACACGTCAGTGGGGTAGGACGGATATAAATCCTTAGGGTTAGAATCAGTTGGTTTAGACGAGGGTGCCAACACAGTTCAGTGGGAAAAAAGAATAGTCTTTTATAGGCAAGGGTTCTGGGACCCTTGGATAGCCAAGGAGACTGAGGGGGAAGAAAGGGGGCAAAGAAATGTGTATTGTCTTGAAAGTTAAGTGGTCACCTACTCCTGACACTGCTGAGGAGGATGGTATGCTATGGGCTAGAAGATCAAGAGTATGAGCCCAGCCTGGGCACCTTAGTGACTTAGTGGACCTGTTTCTGAGGGAATGAATGAATGAATGAATGAATATAGAGCTTAGTGACAAGGTTCTTGATTCAATCTCCAGTTCTGCCTCTGTCCAAAAAAAAAACAAACCAATGACTACTAATTTGGAAGAAAGCAGGTGTATCATTTTAAAGTTTGCAAATATCAGTGGACAGAAAGCTATGTGATTACCAGTGATCTTAATGGGAAAGAAAATTAAGAGATTACCTGAAGAAACTAGCATGAATACCCAAGATATAAACTGCAGCTTCGCTGAGACAGGTTAAAGTATATAACAGAAACCTGTCCGAACAATCTCTCCACCCCATTTTTAGTGTCTTTTAATCTTAGTGTAATTATATCAATTCTCGAGTTATTCCCTTTGATAGGAAAAAACAAGTTTTATGGAATGTTTTTGTCTACTATTTATCTGGCCTTGAGCAATAGATCCTGTTTCTTTTTCTTGTTCTGAATATACTTAATAAGGAAAAGACTTTTTGAAAGATGAGAGAAGCCTTTTTACTTCTATCATTGTTGGCAACCTTCAACTCTGAGCTTTTTAATTAAAAAAATAAATCTATAAATCTGTACTATCACTCTGCATTTGCCTTTTCTACTTTTTTTTTTTTTTTTGTACCAGGGATCAAACTCGGGACTTTGCACTTGTGAGACAGGCTGCAGAACTACTGAGGCCTCCTTTTCTACTTTCATCTGAGTGCTTTTGTACTTTTCTGCCCAAACTCCTCAAAGTTCACTTTGTGTCTTACATTGTGTGGGTTTCTTCGTAGTGTCTCATTTTCTTTCTCATCAGAATCTATGATTACCCAGCTTACTCTGCCCCTGTTTTGCAGACTGTAAAATGGTATGTTACTTTCTTCCAAGTTAGTCCTCACTTCTCATAGTGGCTCTGCTTCAAATCTGGTTGGGTATTCACTTGGTTAGCTCTGGCCATGAGCATGTGGGACGTGGCGTGAATGGTAAAGCAGATAAGGAACTTGTTAAAAGATGCCTGCACTTAGCTGGATGAAATTTCTGCAGTCCTGTAGATGACAATGCTCTGTCTTATCTGCCAGTTTTTCAATCTGTTAAGAATTTTCATATTTACTCCATTTGGTCTGTTGGCCTTATATATTGCGCTGTCAAAGTCTTATCTCCCTTTTCTCTTAGACTATTCTTTTTGTTTGTTTTTTTGAAACAACATCTCACTATGTAATTCAAGTTTGAACTCACTATGTAGCCCAAGCTGGCCTTGAACTCTTGGTGATCCTCCTGCTCAGCTTCCCGAGTGCTGAGATTGCAGGCATACTCCACCACAGCCAGCATCAGACGTGTATTTTGAGTACTTCTGTGTACTTGAGTTTCCTTAAAAGACATATATGGGCTGGGGATTTAGCTCAGTGGTTCCGCCGCCTGCCTCCCAAGCACAAGGATCTGAGTTCAATCCCCGGTACCAAAAAAAAAGGCATATATTATCTCAACATAAAATTCTGCTTTTCTTTTGCTCTCTGAATAGTAGTTTTAGAGGTAAAGTACATTTTTCCATTGTAATCGGCCAGTCCTGAGACCTGCCTCAATGAGTCTCATTGACTGCTTCATATATTTAAGGTAAACTTTTACATTTTTCTTACTTATAATTGTTTAGATTATGAAAGCTTTATATCTGTCCTCATTTTCCTCATGTTAGTAATCTCTTCAGCACACCATTCCCCAACGTTACCTTTCATGGAGACTGATTTCATGATTGTTTTTTCCACCCTTACATCTCCTCTTCAGCAGTTTAAAGTCCTTTGACCACTGATCAATCTCTGGACAAGTACTTTCTTCCTTGTTACTGTGAGCTACATGGTTCCTAGCCTGTCATTCTTACAGGTTAAATCATGGTCCAAATAGCCCAATCTTTCTAAAACTGTCCTTCAGTATCAGTGTACTGGAAATGTTAGCACTAGAGAAGAGAAGTGATTGACTTAATAATGCCGTCAAATACTGCTCTGGACCCCAACCCCTTCTGTTTTGCTGTGTTGGTCTGGAACAGGCTGGTCTGGAACTTCTGGACTCAAGCAAGGCTTGCTTTGGATTCTTGATGATGTCTTTCTTCCATCTGTTCATCAAGCAATGTTGAGTTAAAGTCAGTAGATTTGCTTTGTCTTGTGGGAGCCAAAACAAAACAAAACGCAAAACCAGAATACTGACTAAACTGGGTCTCTGAATAGCCACTGCCGGGCTCTTTAGCAGGGATCTCAATCTTGTGTGTTTTGGTAGATGGTGATGCTGCCAGCCAGGGATATAACACAGAAAGAAGAGCACATTTGAGGGGAGATAGTCTGTGTGAGGAACTCAGTATTCATGGAGAAATGTCTAGCAGGTAATCGCATATTAATGCTAAAGAGAGAGGACATTATCTTCATATAGATGGCAGTTGAAGTCATGGGAATGGTGATATTGTTCACTGCAGAAGGAGGGTGTGGGCAGAACCTTGATGAATATGTCCAAGTAAGGGATACCATTGGAAAATGAGAAAGAACAGTCGTAGGGGAAGGTGGGAAACAAGATGGATAGAGCCAAGTGAAAAGAGCCTTGGAGAGTTGTATTCAACCTGGTGTGGTGGCGCTCGCTTGTAATACCAGCACTGAAGAAGGCTGAGGCAGAAGGATCACAAGTTAAAGTCTAGTCTAAGCAACTTCACAAGACTGTCTCAAATTTAAAAAAAAAAAGACAAGGACCAGGATGTGGCTCAATGTGTGAGGCCCTGTGTTCAATGGCCAGTTCGTACTCAATATTGACATCCTTTTGTGGAATGGGGAGTGATGTGGATTAAATAATTGCCGCTTCTGTTGTACTATTATACCAAATTTATAAGAGGATATAATTTTCACTCATTTTGATTTATAGCATCTCTTAGATGAAATATTTGTTCCATCAGTTGTAATAGAATTATTTTTGAATGTTACTTTTCATGTAAAGTGATTTGTATTAGCTATCACTTAAGATGCTTTTTATTATGTCGTGGACAAATTCCAACAGATATATTTGAGTTCTAAGGATGTGAAAACTAATCAAAATCCATTTGAGATGTACAGTAAGTATAGAAGACAAACAATAATGGATAGCTATTGACAATTAAATTTGCTGACAGTTCAGCTACAGATGACCCTTCTTGCAAAGTTGATTGATGTATCCAGCACTCTAAGTATACAGAAGATATTTGGTTGCCTCTTTCTTTAAAATTTTATGTGAAAAATTAATAATTTGTCATAAGATTTTGTTTGAAGTACAAATTGGCAAAAAGTAAGAAACATGTTTATTTTACTTTTTAAAAATACTAGATTAAAAAAAAAGAAAGAGTAACATTTGAGAGCCTACATAATTAAAATGTTTTGTTCATTCTTCTTAAAGAATCCAGAAGGTAGTGGAATAATAGTTTTGTAGTGTTGAGAGAAAATTAGCAATCTAGAATTTTTTTTACTTCTTTAACCTGTCATTCAAGAACAGGAACAAAAAAAATGTTCCCATATGTAAAAAATCAAGCTTACCCTATTGAAAGGGTTTCTAAGGATATAGGCTAAAGGAGAAGGAGATGAAACACTGAAGGAAAAACTGAGATGTGAGTCGTCTGTGATGGTTATGTCTGCTGGTCTGGGGTCTGGGGTGCCAGCATTACTTCTAAGCATTTCTGTGAGATATTTTTGAATGTGTTTAACATTTCAAGTGGCAGACTGAGTAAAGCAGATTTGCTCTCTCTAATGTGAGTAAGCCTCCTCAATTCAGTTGCAGGCTAAATAGAACAAAAAGATTGACCTCCCTAGTAACTGAGAATCCCTCCTGCGCTTGCCTGCCTGCCTTCAAACTGAGACATTGACCTCTTTTTCCCCTCAATCTGAACATCAGCTCTTCTAGATCTCTGGCTTGCTAGCCCCTTTATCCTGTAGATCTTGGGACTTGTCCATCTCCATAGTCTGCAAAACAGTTTCCTTATAATAAACCATTTTACATTTATATCTAAAGGGAGTGTGGCCTTATGAACACCTTGATTTTGGACTTCTGACCTTCACAACTGTGAGACAATAAATTTCTATTGTTTAAACTACTAAGTTTTTATACTGTGTTATGGGAGCCTTGGGAAACTGATTCTGATTTCAAGAATCTTGGATTATTCAGGAGGAGAATAAATATATTGATTAAATGTAGAACTTTTTTTTTATTAGGTACACATGTTAACATTTTAAGGATGGCTGCTAAGGAAATAGAACTTGAGGCCAGGGATTTAGCTCAGTGGTTTCGCCGCCTGCTGCGCAAGTGCAAGGACCCGAGTTCGATCCCCAGTACCAAAAAAAAAAAGAAATAGAACTTGAATATATAGATGAAGCAAAGAGGGGATAAAGACTTGATCAGTGTCTTCAAAGACAGGCGAGGGGAGGGGAATAACTACAAGAGACAAATTTGGTACCCTTCATTCAAATCTCACTGACCCCAGAATCCTATACCTGGAGCCTTGTCAAGAATTCTTGCTATAGATGTTATGCTTCAAGTGAAGAGAAAAGAAGCCAAAGGCTTGGCACCTTAGCCGCTTTCCTGGGTCAAAGAACTTTCCCACTGATGCCTTTTTTTTGGTACCGGGGATCGAACTTGGGTCCCTGTGCTTGCAAGGCAGGTGGTCGAACCATTGAGCTAAATCCCTAGCCCCATTTTGGCCTTTTTTGATAGGCTTGTGTTGCCAGATGTGGGGCCTGGCTAATTAGGAGATTCACACATGTCTAGTCTAGGCAGTTTCTGTTTGACTCATAGTATATGAATGAGTGCTCCAAGTAATAAGATCCCTGCCATGGATTGCTTTAAGATAATGAGGAAATATATCCCATCTCAGAACTAGAAGTTCAAAGCCGGGGGTGTATTTTAGGATTTAAAGATTCAACACCTCAGCAGTGTTCCCGGGGACCTGGTTCCTTTCAGCCTCATTCTGATTTTGTTCCCTTCAGCAACAACTGGAATCACGTTTTCTTATTCATATCCATATTTCTGGGAAACAGAAATATGTAATTTAAGTAGTTCTGTGCCACTCATCATCTTAAAGTTATTTGCCTACCCTTCCCTCCTTTTTTCACTGGAACTGGGCTCAAATAGATGTAACGTAAAGCATATGGGTATGTGGAAGTGATATGTAGATCCGTGCATTAAATAAGATTCCTGATTATGTTTTGTTTTTTGAAATAAGTAGATACTAGTAGGCAGCTCAGAGTCCACTTAAAACTTCACCATGGTCCTAAGCTTTGCCTGGAAGTAGGGCAGAAAAACCTACAAACAGTTAAATTAGATACAGAGTGATTTGTATTAATCTACCTACAGATAATTCCTTCCATGTCTCCTTTCCCTGGAACTCAGTGGAAACATTCAAGAATTTGTTAACTCAAGGTTAAGATTGGAGTTGGGCTTGGAATGGAAAGGAATGGATCTTCATCCCTGTGTATAATTTTTCATACAGTATTTCTGTCCTGATTTTTAGCATGTTGACCTAAGTTAGCTTATATTGGATTCTGTGGATTCACGCAAGTAAAAGAATGAAAAATAGTTTCGCCAAAAAGAGCAACTGGGCATGAGATGTTAGTAAGCACCATTGTTCCAGTAAGGGAAAAAGCATTCCAATGGCTTAGTGAGAATTACAGCCCTGCAGAGTCCTTGACTTACATCACCAGGGTCAGAGTGCTCAAGAACAGCACCATTTAGGGGTCAGGTGAAGAAGAGGCAGTAAAGAAGCATGATGTGGGACTTGCAGTCTAAGACAGGAATGTGTTCACCTGGGACAGGTCTCACTAAGAGGTCGGATTGGAGGACAGAGGGTGTCTTGGCATTACCGACATGCAAGTTACTGGAGGCAGAATAGCCTTAGTGGAGTGGTTGGTTCAGAACGGTTAAAATCATGCCAGGGGTGTAGCTCAGCGACACAGCACCTGCCTGGCAAGCGCGAGGTCCTGAGTTTGATCCCTGGTACCAAAAAAAAAAAGTTAAAATCAAAATGTGATGAGAATGAGGAGATGGAACTAACAGATACCACTTGAAAAGTGTGACAATAAAGGGAACTCTTTTGAGATACCTATTTATTTCTTTTTTGAGATGGGAGATATCAGCAGGTTTAAAAGAGAAAAAGAAAAAGGATGATCATTAATGTTTCTGGAGAAATCAAGGACTAGACTCCAGATCATTTTTGCTGTCCATTGTGATAACAGATCCTACCAGGAAAAGAAAAATGGGGGAGGGGGTAATTAAAAAATTGGAGGAATAAAGCACAACCACGTGCCGTATATCTTAGTCCAACAATGGGTGCCTGTACAGTGGTAATCCCATAAAATTATATTATCTGGTGATATCATAGCCTTCTTAGTCTGAGTACACATTAGGATGTTCGTAGTGCACAGATGTGGCCTAACCACATGGTTCTCAAACATACATATCCCTGTTAAATGATGTACACCTGTAGGTTCAAGAGTACGTGAAATTTGAGCCTTACAAGTTAACAGAAAATTAAGAGAAAGAGCAAAACACTTTCAACAAGACTCGTAAAGATAAGTAGTAACAAATAAGATTTTAGATCTAAGTTTTGAAAGTTGGAAGTAGTAAGAGAATAAATAATGTCCGCAAAAATGGATAAAAGAACAAAAGCCAGACACAGGTCCAGTAGCTGAACATTGAAACTAAAATTTAGAAATTTGAAACAAAAATGAAGAATTCTGTCTTTTCTCTTGAATCATAAAATTAGAACTTAACAAAAGGAAAAAAAAAAAAAGACAAGGTAGGTGCAGTAGATCTAAAGTCTAAAGATGATCATCTATTTCAGGGCTGGAAAAGCAAATAACCAGAATATGTCTGACAGTGAAAATATCTAAATCTGTGGTAACAGATTTTTTTTTCTTGTTTTGTAGGAAACTACCCCAGCCAGTATACTGTCACAAGAAACAAAGAGGTATTTGATATAAGCTTTTTTTAAGGAGGTTGTTGGGGATTGAACCCAGGGCCTTTGCACATCCCCAGCCCTGTTTCTATATTTTTTTTTTGTCTCGAGACAAGGCTGTCTTAAGTTCTGTTACCTATTCTGGGCTTGAACGCCTGTGTCAGTCTCCCAGAGTGCTAGGATTACAGGTGTGTCCTCATGTCTGGCTTATTTTTTAATGTCAGTTTTTGCTTACTTTCCCTCAGTCCTTCCTTTGCTTTCTTCATCAAGTATGTTAAGTATCTACCGTGTGCCAGACATACTGGAAGAGATGCTAGATCTCACATTCTAGAAGGAAAGACTCAAAAATAAACACCCAGTTAATGACATAGTATGATAAATGCCAAGGCGGATGCAATCTTAGGGTGCCATGGTAACTTGAGAAACGTACCCAGCTCAATCTTGGGAGGCAGGGAAGGCGTGCTGGAGAAGACATTCAAACCACAACCTGATGCACATGTGTCAGTCAGCAAAGGAGTGGTGGGCCTGGGATCTCAGGAGGAGGAAACAAGACACACAGGCTCTAAGAACAAGAGGCAGGTTTGGGCAGTCGCCCCATGCCTACAGCAAAGGTGGCAACCCTCTTGACTTTCATTGCAGAAACATGTTCACGTAGGTTCTTGCTTCTGCTCCAGTCTCAAGAGACTTAGAGCAGGCAGCAGATTGATCCTCGGAGTGAGGAAGGAAATGGTTAACCCATACATGACAGGGCGACTGCTACTTACTGTGTGGATATTTGCATTTTTAAGAGATGAGGCTCATTGAATCAAATGAATCCAAGTTGAGAGTTTCACATGGAATGGGGAAGAGATTTCATTCATCGTATCTTACATGTAACCCTTTTGATATTTCTATTTTCTTTGTGCCGGAATATTCTTACACTTTTCTCATTACAGTTGAGGTCTTTTCCTCAGAACTTCGTAATCTTACATTCGTATAGTGTTGCAGCTTCTATTACATCATTGCTTTTGATATGTAAGAGCTCAGTAGTAGGGGTTGATCTTTGTTCTATGTTCCTGTGCTAGTAGCTTCTGTACCCCCATCCTTTCTGCGTTTACAATTTTGAGGAGTTCTATTTAGGTTTGAACTCCCACTAAACCTTTACCACTACGCTGTTCTCTTCCTTTCCTGAATGTCTAAGCATTCTTCTTGATGGGACTTTCTACTCTGTTGTTGATATCTGTGTGCCAGTCATGCCACCCCAGTAAGTTTAGAGAATTTTTTTAGACGGTGTCTTGTCAAGTTGCTAAATTGTTCAGTCTGGGCTCATACTCCAAATTCTTCTTCCTCAACCTCCCAAAGCGCTGGGATTACAGGGATGAACTACCACACAGGGCTGGAGATTCTTTAACAATCAAAACCAAGGTGTTTATTCCACTGTACTTCTCTGTGGTATTTAGCAGGTTGCTAAGATCATAAGTTAGTGTATTCTTCCTGTAACTGTTTGATTCCTATCAATAGGTAAGTAGCTTTAAGAGTATTTTTTTTGTCTTGTGCTGTTATAAAATGTTTCTAGGCAGAGGAAATTCAGAATTGCTGTGTGAGGTGATGATATATTAATCAGCTTGATTATAATAATCATTCTAACATACATGAGATGTGATTAAAAGATAATGGTGAATGTTTAAATTTTTAAAATTTATTCTGGTAAAAGGCACGTTGGCATTAATCTTACTCAGAAGATTCTCCCTCACTGTGAACAGACTTGTCCCATCCTTCTTGCCACTTTGTAGAGCAGTTCTGGAAGTCCTCTTTTGCAAATGTCTTTAGTTGTGCTGTCATGGCTGCCTCAGTGTCCTGAATCAATTCAAAACTTTCACCTTCCAAGGTCATTTTGACTTTGGGGAAAAGCGAGAAGTTGCAGGGTGTCAGATTTGGCAAATAAGGTGGATGAGAACATGCTGTAATACGAGACTGCTTCTTTGCCGGGTGGCAGTAGGCAGCAGCATTCACCGTATTTTTTATCACACCTTGTAAAGGTAGGAGAGACAGTTCCCAGAACAGCTTCAGAAAGTAGCAAGAACAAGGGGATAACTATGTTCAAAACAAGCAGAAGGACTTTGAGGGATTAATGGCAACGTGTCTTACAGGGATAAATTGCAATTTAAATAGTCACCGAATATTCTGATCACCATGTGTATGTATCTCAACATGCTGTTCACCTTTAAGTATATGTAATTTGATTTGTAGATTCAAAAAAAAAAGGAAAATAGAAAAAGTAGAGCTGGAGGAGTAGATTAGCGGTAGAGCACTTGCATAGCGTATTTGGGCCCACTCCCCAGCCTCACTAAATAAATAAATAAATAAATAAATAAATAAATAAATAAAAGAAAGTCCATTTATTTTTCACTCAACAGGAAAGGCCATATGGGGGGAATTTTAAGTGCTTCTTTGGTATGGTATTCTGTGTTACCTGTAAATTCAAATTTTTGTTATAACTTCGAATAAGTTTTTCTCAGCTGTGTAACTAATAAATAGGTAGCATCCTTTTATGAAATTTGAAAAAAACAAGTAAAATCTAAATTTGGACAAAATTGCTATTGACAGATTTTAGTGGTTCATATTTCATAGCTCTTTTCTGCTTTAATATGTCTTCGCTTATAAATTGTTTCAAGTATAAACAACTCATTAAATTTTGAATTAGTACTGCTTAATCACAGTGGTCAGTCTTGGAAAGTTTTTTAGAACTGTTAGTATTATTTCTATTATTTGTATTATTTTTTAATTATGGGAAGGAATAACTAGATGAATGAGTATACTGCAGTATTAAGTGGTTACGAAAACCCCTTCTTTTCTTCTTCTGAATAATAACTCCTTCCTGGGACAGAAACTTGCATATCTTATTCTTGTTTGTTATTGCATGTTATATTCTTACTGATATAAATATTTTCAGAACCTTTTATGGATGATGATTTGGATGAATTTGGGGGACAGGAACATTCTTTTGCTCATACAGTCTGTTAGAATTTGTTTTGATCTTGCAGTTGTTCACAGAATCTGTTCTTGGTGCAGATGCCTTGAAAAGAATTTTAAAGTTCTCTTCAGTTAGGTTTGATATATTTTGTTCAATGGTTGCGTTCCTTGTGGTATCTTTTCTGAGACATGGGGAATATTCCTGACTTGCTCTTCTCTGTGGACTGTGACACGTAAGAAGAAACGGGCAGAGGATGACACCTGGGAGCCAAACTGATTGGAGCAGAGGGCTGTGGGAGGGACGCTGCTGTGGGGAGTTGACATACATTGGCTCAGAAGACCACCAAGGCTAGGACAAGATAGGATGGATACTGATAGAAAGAAAGGGAATTAATTTGTTTAAGCCCTCAAGAGTAAAAGGAGTTACTGTGGGCTTTTTCACATATAGAACTGTGAGATAAGAGTGTCTCAGTAGGGCCAGGGATTTAGCTCAGTGGCACCACGCCTGCCTTGCAAGCACAAGGTTGTGAGTTCCATCCCCCGGTACCAAAACAAAAGTATCTCAATCTTTATAACTAAATTAAAGATGCGGGAATTTAGGTGACCTGTCACAGTTACTGAACTAGCAAGTAGATGATCTGCGGTTCAGACCCCAGGCCTTGCTGATTCTGTAAATATGTTGTTTTTTCGTTACTCTATTGTGAAACTACAGTAAGGAAAGATAAGTCACAGAAAAATGAATAAAAGTTTCACAGAACACAAGCTTACAGATCCTTTTAAGTATTCTTGATTTTCTGCATTTTCTGCCCGGGTTTGTACAGCAGTATGTTTTGAAAAATAACAAATGAGGGCCGGGGATTTAGCTCAGTGGTTCCGCTGCCTCCTTTGCAAGCACAAGGATCCAAGTTCCATCCCTGGTACCAAAAAAAGAACAAATGAAACACTTAAAACCAGTTCTTAGATTGCTCCTTCTTTGGACACAGTGTTGGATGACTTCCTAAGACAATGAGGTTATCATAACACATTGCCTAAATGTTTGTATTTTGAAACAGTGTAATTATCTGTGAAACAGATTATCGCTGAAAGTAAACAATCTGTTTTAGGATTTTAAAGTTTCATAATTCGGTGACTGTGTCTTTCAGTCGTTGACTACTAGCTGGCCATGGTGCCACAGGCCTCTAATCCCAGCCCGTAGGGAGGTTGAGGCAGGAGAATCACAAGTTTGAGTCCACCTGAGCAACTTAGCAAGACCCTGACTGAGAATTTTAAAAAGGGTTAAGGTGTAGCTCAGTGGCAGAATGCTTGTCTAGTATTTGCAAGGCCTTGGGTTCAATCCCTAGTGTCACACCCCCTCAAATAAAAGTTTAAATACTTTTATTGCCAGTGCCGGAGATCAAACCAAGGTCCTTGCAAATGCTCAGCAAGCGCTCTATCACTGAACTATCCCCCCAACCCTCCTCACTGAATTTGGTTAAGGCAAGGTTCATGTTTTAGAGTATAAAAATTTGTAGATAGTATCAATCACAGTAAATTATGAAAATATTCATCTCCTACTTGTTAGGCATTCAGAGGTCACTCTGGTTACTACCCCTTACCATGGCAATTATAATGAAACGTGAAGAAGATGTGTAAGTCAGAATGGTAGGTAGGTTTTTTTTTCAATGAAGTTACTGGCATCTCTGCATTTTACAGATCAGTACTAAGCACTTGGTTTCTTTTGCTAAGCATTGTGCTTCCAGGTGTGTAGAAAACAAACATTTCCTCACTGGTGTCATTTCTTTATATACTGTAATTATACTGTGTTATTTGTTTATGCTTGGTTTGAGGTTTTGTTTTTGTTTTGCGACAGGGCCTTGCTGTGTAATTCAAGCTGGCTTTGAACTCACTATTAACCTAGGCTGGCCTCAAAGTCATGATTCTCCTGACTCAGCCTCTCCATCTCTGGGATTACAGGCCTACGCCACCATGTCCAGCTAGAGCTTAATTTTTTATAAATATAATTTATTTCCCTCTGATGTTACTTTATGGGTCAGTGTACTGTGTTCCCCTCTCTGCCTTTCCAGTACACACAAGACTTGAAATGACTGAAAGCATTGGACTGGCTTGTATTCTGTACCTTACTTTGGTGGCTCCTTTCTCCTTCTGGGCTGCCTAGCTCTTTTATTTCAGCCTGTTCTAAATGTGAGAGTAGGGGTAGGAAGAGCAGCCAAGGACTTCTTAAGATTTTCAGATGGTGTCAAGAATTATGACCATATGTGGAAAATTAAAAATTGAGGAACTTGGTGGAAGCATGCCATGGCCATATAATTCGCAGTCCCAAGGGACGGTCTTGTACCCTACTGGGAATTACAGTGCATGTGTCTTAACATAGAGATATAATTTTCACTAATAAATATAAATTTGAGGAATATTCTCCTTTCATTTCATGCTACTTAAAATTCTAAATAGAGGGTGAAACTGAACTTAACTGATTTCTTTTGACATTTACCAAGAAATTTATTTGAACATGCTTGAATTTCCTCAAGACCTTGGTAATTGAACTGAAGGTTACTTTGGCTTCCTCATTTTCCCCAAGCAAAATTAATCTCATATTTCTTCACAGTGGTGGTGGTAGTAGTGTGTGTGTAGGGACTAGTAAGTGCAAATGAGTGGGCAGAAAGTCAGGGCTGGAGCTGTCACTTGAGCTTCTAGGGTTTTCTTCCTCCTTTCTTACCAACCTGTTGTGGATAATAACTGTCTTTTTCAATTTGTTGTCAGTCTGCATTTCTCTTCCTGTACAGATGTTAATTCAGATTGTGTGTATTCATAGCTCTGTGGTCAGTGAGCTGCCAAAGTACTGTAGATTTATATAATATTTAGAGGATAGTTGAGCACTTTGATAAAGACTGGATTTATTTATCATTAATATATTTTTCTTTTCTTTCATCTAGTTGCTGATCATCTGGGCTGTGATCCTCAAACTCGGTTCTTTGTTCCTCCTAATATCAAACAGTGGATTGCCTTGCTGCAGAGAGGAAATTGCACGTTTAAGGAGAAAATATCACGGGCTGCCTTCCACAATGCAGTTGCTGTAGTCATCTACAATAATAAATCTAAAGAGGAGCCAGTCACAATGACTCATCCAGGTAAACAAAAAAGGGGGCTTATAGATTTTATTTTTCCCCTTAGAAATTACTGCTTTGAAGGTAGGCATTCTACTTCTGGTGAAATCATATAATTTTCAGTATAATTCTATGATTATATTTATTTTTGGTATTGCCATTTGTTTGTGGAAATATATGTCATTTCCTTGAGTGGGATTTTTTTTTTCTTTTCTTAAATAATGACCATAATGGTCTGTAAAACTTGGACTCATTAAATAACTGGCTGTAATTGAATCCTTAGTTGTTTTCCATGTCTACATTTTGCTTTATAATTTGAAAATTTTGCTTTATATCTTTGAAAGATAATGTATTTGATTTGGAATCATTCACCTAGGTTATATCATAGATTCTCAAGGATTACTTGTCTGGGAAGGATTCTTTTCATCTCACTAGGATGATTATTGAAACTGACTTAGTGATTAGTATAGCTACAAAAATAAGAATATTTTTTCATTTCTTGTAAAAATATTTAGGATATTTCTAATGTAACCATTTTTATAACACTAGTTGCAATTTATCAAGTACTTACTATACATACACTTAACATACATACTATACATGCCAGGAATTTTGCTGTGGGGTTTTTAAATATGTTTCTTAAGCCAGGCAGAGTGGCACAAGGCTCTAATTCCACCACTTGGAAGGCTGAGGCAGGAGGATCACTGTGAATTCAAAGCCACCCTGGGCTACATACTGAGTTCAAGATCATCCAGCACTACAAAGCAAGACATTGTCTCAAAAACCAAACAACTATATATA